>PRKT01000053.1:924479-988980 GCA_003671525.1 Saccostrea glomerata
CACTAGTTATATAGTTTCAAACAGACGCTCGGCTGTCTCCGTAAGCTCCGACGAGCTTTGTGACGTCGTATGACGTCACAGCTAGTCGAGAAGTCTCGTGCGGCTTGACGTTCGAAGTGGCTGATCTCAAGTGTTTTTGATGGTACAACTGCGCTCGCCCCAACGGTCACACCGTAAAACATATTAACTTCTTATTAAATAAAAACATTCTTTTAAATGGTTATTGTAATGAAACTGTTCTACATAACCAGAAAGTGAAAATAGAAGCTATAGACACTCATATTTTCAATCTCCATCCACTCTTGATGATGATAATTAAAACTAAGAAAGAAAGAAAAGTTGTGATTATTTTTTACTGTCTTTGCCATTTTCTTTAAATGATTAAATTTAATCTGAAAAATCCGCCCCTGTTCTCCCTTTTATATCGGGATATCAAATAGGATCTGATAGACAATTCAGCAATAATCAACAAACTTGTATGCCAAGGGAATACTAATTATGAAAACAAGATGATAAATAATGACAACATGTTGTACAAACTACTCTTACCATTTTGAAAATTATCAAAATATTTTCTTGCTTAATTAATCATTAAAAGTTGGTCTACATTTCCTATGTACCCTGCCCATCATTGTTTGCGGAAGTAGCAATTGCCCGATAGATGGCGCTAAGGCTGTGGTATTTTTAAAACTGAACACGATACCGTAAGATCCGGAAACTGGAAGTTTTCAATGTAAATTTTATAATAGTTTGATAAATATATGTATATCCTGGTATAAGTGAGATGGTGTAACTGTTTTATAAAAAGGCGACAATATTAATTCTTGGTTAATGACACTTTATTTGTAGGTCAATAAGGCCATAAAAAATCAATTTCTTGCCGGGTTCTCCCTCATCTCTTCCAAGGGTGCCTCATTGACTCTTTTTATTGCTAAATCAATAAAATAAAACATCAAATCACCCCTCATCATTTTTTGAGGTTTTGAAAATGTATAAAGCTGCCTCATCATCTTTTTTAATTGGGGCAATAAAAAAGTTTTTTAAAAAATGCCTCCCTCCCTAATCATATTTCTTAAAAAAAAAAGGTCTGATAACTAAGGAATTAACTTTGCATGGCCTAAGTAGTATCATAATAATTTTATCTATTTTATCCTATTGACAGTTTATGATTGTGTATTCACGGTTGTTATCAGATCCAGGTACAGGTTAAAACTCTGCCTTAAGATGCAAACAAATAATGGAGACTGTTTGATCCCTACAGTAAGGTACGTATAAAAAGTAATTTCCACATTTGAGTGTTTTCAAAATATTTCGGTATTACTAGTCCCCGAGTAAGGGATCAACTCCCCTTTACCCTTTAAATTTAGATCAACCATCATATACAGACGCCCACCTCCACTAATACACATGTACCAGGTGATTGTTATGTAATCAGAGTTGAAAGTTCTCCCCATTGTATGGTGTATGCACCCCAAGCGAAACTGTTTATATTAATCCTTGTTTCATCAATTTGTTTGTTAATTGCTTGCCTTGTTTTAAAATTTTTTTCTTACGTAGACGATCGAACCAACCCCCTATATGTGCAGGTGATAAGGGTATATTACAACACAAGTAATGAAAGTTGTGGGACGTCTTTTTCTAGTAAAATATCCAAATATAAAACATATCTGTCAGACTCTGTTATCTTTTATTGACAGTATTTCCAATTCACTGAGATAATTCGATTCGACATATGAATGGAAGTCAGGTATTATTAATTGAGAATACATCGTAAATATAGCTTAATGTGGAGTTGAAGATCCATTCATATTATTTTTAAGATTATGAATAAATTTTGCTTCACATTGATACAAAAATAGGTCTGCTGATGGGTACCCATTGCAATTCAAACAGATTGTTTATAGAATTCGTCATTAGATAAAATTACATAAAAGATGAAGAAATTCGTGTTAATTTCTATATAATTGTTTTCCACAGAGAAACGAACAAAGTTGCGACGTAACAAACAAAAATGTCTACGAAAAATCTGCTCTTGAATGAGGAGTCGCCACCGTCCTATCAGTCCATATACCCAGCAGAAGTAACCATAACGACAGGAGAGAATGAGAATCGAACCACAGTGACCCACCAGTCTGTTATAAACCCGGACACAGAAACACACGTCTATAAGCGGCGCTGGTACGTGTTGGTAGTGTATTCTCTCCTAGCCTTCACACAAGGGGGCTACTGGAACACGTGGGGACCAATCGCAGCGACATCTGAGGACGCGTTCGGTTGGTCTGACGCGGACATCGCTCTGTTGTCAAACTGGGGACCCATATCTTATGTTTTGGCTGCCTTCGTCATGTCATGGGTTGTTGATGTTAAAGGTATGTTTATTTCTTTCAAAATTTACGTATCCATGTAGTTTTAGCCATCACGAGTCACACACAATGGACGCATCTTATCATTATTTGCATTACAATATTGCTTCACGAATTCAAGTGTTGTGTATTTTGTAGGACTTAGATGGTCATGCTTAAGCACGGCGGTTATGGTAGCTCTTGGTGCCGGTGTGAGATGTATAACGGACCAGCCTCCTTACGTTACTTGGTAATAGATTCTTCTGTCAACCCATTTTTTCATGCAAGAATGGCATGCGGCAATAGTTTATATATCTGTCTGTCTGTTTATTCCGTTAAAAGAAGAATCGTCAACATACCGCGATAATTGCCGTAAATTTGAATATAAAATTGTTTGCTCTTTGTAATAAGAACTTTTAAAAGTTTACTATCAGTTTTGCATCCCTGCTCACTATGAAGATATCTGTTGAGTCTGTACAAGTCGTTTCTTGTTGTATTTTATTACTCCTTACACAGTAGAATATATATAATCAATAACAATGAAAATCATCTTTAAAAAAAAATCAACCTAGTTAAAAGTCATCCTGTGAATTCAGTACAGAAAAGTTCAGTTAAAGTTTCATATAAATACTGAATAAGGTGAAAACAAGCAAGCCTTTTTAAAGCTTCAAAATCATAAACGTTTTTATAGGATAGTGAATTTTGCTCAGTTTCTGAATGGTTTAGCTGGTCCTGTTGCGATGGCAGTACCTCCTGTGTTATCTGTTGTCTGGTTCCCTGTCCAGCAGCGCACGCTCGCCACCGCTGCAGCAGCCTTTCCTAATGGCATTGGCATTGCACTGTCCTTTCTAATAGGTAGGACCAATTTTCTTCCAGGACGGTTAACATTGGTCAGTTTCTGAACGGCTTGGCGGGCCCGGTTGCCATGGGTGTTCCGCCGGCTTTGTCAGCGTTGTGGTTCCCTGTCAAAGAGCGCACCACAGCCACAGCACTTGCCACTATACTTAATGGCCTAGGTGTTGGCGTCGCCTTCTCGCTTGGTATGTCGTCTTTCCAAAACTAAACGTTTATTAAAGATGTTTTGCCTTTGAACACCACTGCCCGACAATGCAAGGAAACACTTTAACCCAAATATACAAAACTTATCCAAGCACGTAGATCTGATAAAAATGACCGAATAAGTCCAGCACTGACATAAAAGTAAAGGTTAAAAACCCTATTCCTCTGCAGGGCCATGGACGTAGGACAAATGTTGAACGGTTTTGCTGGACCTGTAAACACGTATCCTCCTGTATTTTCGGCTGCTTGGTTCCCAACCAATCAGAGACTGACTGCTACAGGCGTCATAACTGCGTCATCATTTATATCCAAAGCTATTCCTATGGTGATAGGTATATGCACCTTTCTTAACTTCCCATTCTTACTTTTCTCCAGATTCCTGGCTTTTGATCACAAATGCATTTAAAAAACAATAATATTTTTTAAAATGATTAATTCTTGAAATGTCTGTATACAAAGTTTGAAATAAAAGCTATAACACAGTCAGGCACATCTATTTCATAGTTGGATATTTTACCAGAAAAAGACGTTTACAGTAGTCTAACAACAAAGTTTTATGACAAACGTGATTACTTTATCAATCGTCAACTTCCCTTGTATTATACCCTTATCTTCTCTCGATTGATTCGATACGCAAGAGCAATGAACAATTTCTAAAGTGAAATAAATTGATAACAAGCAAGTGATGAAACAAGAATATAAACTGTCCCGTTTAAAGTAATCATTTATTAAGTTCTATGGTCGACACAATGACCTGGTCAGCAAATACAATCTATCATTAAGTCAAATGCTGACTGACGTTTTCCATACTGTGTTATGTTAACACAATAATTTACACACTAAATTGTGGACGATTAATTTTCTTGTTATTTCCCGATCATGACAAGGAGCACACAACGGGTGTGATCGATCGGCAGGGATGCTCACTCCTCCATGGCACCTGGTCCCACCACAGATTTTAGAAGTCCGAGAAGTTAGCTTACCGAGAAGTGTAACTGAATACGTTGTTGTCTTGCACCAATTGCTGATACCAACAACTGTGTGACAAAAACGTCTCATTAAAATTAATGTAAATACATTGTTTGGACACAGCAGTGATTTTTACTTAAGCTTAATTGGATTAAATTGAATTAACTTTCACCCTTTTAGGTCCAAATATGGTAAAAGACAGAACATCAAATACTAACTCTACAATGCGGTACGTAATGCAGGTTCTGATATTATTATGTGTGTATTTATGGTTATTTAAAAATATATTTTTTATGTCTAGTTATTTTCATCTGTTTCAGTAATACATCATGGATAAACATGACAGGTATGCAAGATTATGCCATACTCTATTATTCAACATTCTAACAATAACAGGATTTATAATAGAATGTTACATTATCTAGATTTCAATCACAGGGGCCAGTAACATGCTAAATTTGAATTTACGTATTGACTATATATATACAAAAATTTGTATATATATAGTCAATACGTAAATTCAAATTTAGCATGTTACTGGCCCCTGTGATTTTAATATAAAACTTATTATGTCTTTCTCAAAACTGATTACTAGTTTTACCAAAACTCGTTTTTTAGATGATGAAAGAATTTCTCAAGAAAGACACGATATCATGATGTATATGTATGTAGGTAAGGAAGAACTTATATGACATAGACAATCTCCCCTTAGAAGAATACTCAAAACAAAAATGTTTTAAAAATTATAATCTAGTTTATGCAAGACTAATAATTGTGAAAACACATACTAGTATTTATCACAAAAATTCCTAAAATGAAATTTTAAAAAGATACTTTTTTCTAAGTAACAAATTTAAAGTTGAACTAGTTTGGGGGGAAAATTAAAGGATATTATCAAATCTATACGTTTAGATTTTGGACATCTTTGATATGATTTTATTTTTTACAGAAGCTGCCTGGGCCGTTTTTATCCTCTTACTGATACTAATTTACTTCCCAGCTAAGCCCCCCAAACCACCGACCTTGTCAGCTTCTGTGGAGAGGATGGACTTCAAGGCGGGCGCCAAATGTCTCGTCAGGTCTCTGGATTGGGTTGTTTAAATATTTTTCTTTCTTTCTTTTTTTCATGAAAATTTCAAATTGGTCATATAATTTATTAAATGTGTGTTTGTACTACAGAAATGTTCGGTTCTGGATTATATGTGCTACATACGGTATATCTCTGGGAGTATTTAACTGCTGGCAGAGTGTTCTGGATGTCATCCTTAAACCTCACAACATAGACGAGGTAGACATAGATTAATTCCTCAGAAGTAAAGTCTTATTTCTATTGTGTATTTCCAGTATAATTTGATAACATGTATTTATGAGATTTATTTGTATTTTTCTCACAGAACGAGGCCGGGTGGTTGGGTTTTTACTCCATTCTTGCAGGTTGTGTTGGATCTGTAATATTAGCAAAGTAAGGAAGATTTGCTATAAGTGTATAAATTCTAGACTATCTGTACTAGAAACAACTTTCTTTTTTATTGGTAGATAATTTTTTAATATTACAGATTTGCAGACGTGTTTTCGCGCCACATGAAGATGTTTCTGTTACTTCTGTATATAAGCGGAAGTGCTTGTTTCGTCTGGTTCACTCTTCTCATCAATGGAACCATTCCCGACTCCACGTGTAATTTTTCTAAGGAATATTAAGTAAAATTTCTGCATAAAGTCATAGAATTATCTTTTGTTGAAGTAAATGTTATCATATTTGAAAAGAAAGTATAAATGTCTTTTAAAAGTAACAAAATGGCCAATGCAGACATTGTTATGTAAGAGAAATTAATTGCCTATGTTTGTCTTGATCAAAACTTTGTAATAAAAAGGTGAATACATTTTCAGATTCTTTGTATGTCGCAATCATCCTTGCCACACTCCTCCTTAACGCCAGCGTTCCCCTGTATTACGAAATGGCGTGTGAGGTGACCTACCCCGTGGCGGAGGGGATCACTAACTTCGTCCTGACACTCGTCAATAACATAGGGGGACTGGTATTTCTTCTCGTCGGCATGATACCTAATATAGGTAAACCTGTTATGCCAATATGATGTTTAAAACAAAAGTTACCATTTGTTATGGATAATAAAATTTCTTCTTCATGAGACGTTCTGATGTGTCACTTAAAGATAATTGACGGAAGCTCATTAATATTAAAGATATTTGACTGGAAAATAGAAATACATGCTTTTGACAGGTTTGTTGATAAAGCAACGTCTTTTTCTCTATGATATGGGTTTGTTTTATCCGTAATGTGAATTCTGTGAACATGAACAAACACTGAAAATGAATAAAATATGAAGTGAGTAGTCATTGCACTTTTTCAACAGGAACAGCTTGGGCGAACTGGGCGTGTTTGGGTGCCATTGTGTCCTGTATCCCCGTCTTATTACTCATCAAAGAGAACTACAACCGTCTAGAGGTAGACGAAATCAAAGGAGAAGAAACGTGACAGAAGATTCTTCAGGAAGAGACAGATTTCAATGAGATTATTTTCTGTGTATTTATGGATTGAGTAGACATAGTTATAAAAAAAGTGTTCATTTATGACACTGGAGTCGCTCCTAAAATTCTGGAGGAGACGATCACAGGATCAAGAATACTTATTTTACGCCATAAATATCAATATGGATTGAAGATGTATCAGACTATGTTTATATATCATGCCTTTGAAAAGACTTACCAGACGTTGATCGAGATGAATATAGAATACATGTACTAGTAACCCATACAGCGTTCAAGCAATTTTTTTTTAACACAACTGTAGTCAAATGTTTTGTATTGATTGATGAAGTCCTGTAGATGTGAAATACAGAAGTATATTCTTTTTATTGAAAAACGTTTGTAGATCTATATAAAATTTACTTTGCAGAATTCCTTTATACTAGTAATTTATCATAATATAGTAAAATAAACTTTTAGTACATGACTGATGATGATCTCTCGGGATGAAATTGTAACGTGTATGATTGGGTTCTACAAGGGATATATGTACAGTATATAGCTTTTTCTCTTACTCTGTCTGAGTTAATGATTGGACTAATAATTGAACGGCCGCTCTATCTGAGGGAAAATCACACTGTATTAAATTTTTTTTTATCTAGAGACGTGGACTGGGTATTGCTTTTGCACCGTGATTCTCTTCCTAGGTTCTTATTGATAGATAAGAACTGAGTGTCTCAATCTTCTTCAGATTTACTACACCCAGAACCTACCATCAATTTCCTAGGACTACTTGCCACTGATGCTTCTATTCTTTATTCTACAATGCCCTTCTCTCAGCTTTTGATTCAGCTGTCGGCTTCTTCAGCTAACTTCTGAATGCCTGATTTCCCTTAAGCATCGCTTTATATACCCTTGGACTATTCTATTCCAAGGGTAGTCAGGTCATTCCATTATCATGGGTCTTCTATGCGTTTATTTAAACGCCCCTTAACCATTACATTACCCACGCCTCTGATATCATGCGTCCCGCATGTGATTTGATTCAAAACTAAAGGATTTTTTTTAAACTTTACATTATTATTTTTTTTTAAGCTGAAACTAACTGGAATTCAGGGAACATTATTTTTATAAAGAACCTATCAAACATTTTTTTAAACACATACAACAAGTACAAAGAGTAATTACATTAAATCCCTTGTCATTTAGATTGTTCATTCAAACCAAATGTCTTCTAGTCTCACTACTGTTTCACCATTCTTCTGATACTTGTTTCCACAGGTCATGGTAGACAGGGAGCCATCTTCTTTCTACGCGTCCTTCTAACCTCTAAATCTGTTTTCTCCAAAATAATCTCTCCTGGATCCTCCACCTTAACCTGACTTGTACTCCCAGGGGGCCTATCTGGAGACTTTCCCACTAGTCCCGACTCTACGGTTTCTTTTGGCTCTTTCCAATTATGTGTTCTGTTCAAGTGTCTTCTAAGCACAGTCTTCTTGGCAAAGATATGAGCACACTGCTCACATTTAAACTTTCCTTTGTAACAATTAGACAAACCACAAGCCAAACTGTCAGTGGGACCGATATGAGGTTTGGTCACGTTAGCTTTGGTTTTTCCTTGACTTGACTTCTTCAACTTTGGTCTCTTTGTTACCATCCTGGGATTTGCTGCATGTAACTGACTTGAACATGTGACTTCCCTTCGTCTAAGCCTAGATATTGTTTCTTGTTTCACACAGAAACATCCAATATGTCCTTGTAAATGCAATTCATGTTCCACTCCATAAATATGCATTTTCATTTCAGATAGCACCCGGTATCACTAGTTCGTTTCACAACACTGCTTAACACGGTACCCAGTTTAGAGCAACAAGTGTCAGTAAATTTATACTAAAGCACCCGGTATCACTTCTTCAGTGTACCTGGTGTCAATATTATCACAAATGTTAACAAAGTAAAGTAGACAACAATCAAAAATTAATCAGAAAAAGCCGTGTCCTTTATCCCTTGACCGATTGCCACCAAAATGTAACGTGTATGATTGGGTTCTACAAGGGATATATGTACACTATATAGCTTTTTCTCTTACTCTATCTGAGTAAATGATTGGAGTAATAATTGCACGGCCGCTCTATCTGAGGGGAAATCACACTGTTTAAAGATTTTTGTTATCTTGAGACGTGGACTGGGTATTGCTTATGCACCGTGTTTCTCTTCCTAGGTTCTTATTGATAGATAAGAACTGAGTGTCTCAATCTTCTTCAGATTTACTACACCCAGAACTTACCATCAATTTCCTAGGACTACTTGCCACTGATGCTTCTATTCTTTATTCTACAATGCCCTTCTCTCAGCTTTTGATTCAGCTGTCGGCTTCTTCAGCTAACTTCTGAATGCCTGATTTCCCTTAAGCATCGCTTTATATACCCTTGGACTATTCTATTCCAAGGGTAGTCAGGTCATTCCATTATCATGGGTCTTCTATGCGTTTATTTAAACGCCCCTTAACCATTACAAAATAATTAGGGTTCAGAATTTTTTTTTCCATCTGAGAACCCTAGCTATTAAGAGCTGCATTTTTTCTTTTATTTTACTCTAAAGCATTAGTGATTTTCTAAATAAAAATACCCCCTATTTGATGAAAAGAAAACCTTGTAAAGGATCATGGATGAGAAAATGAAAAAGTCATTACATCAAAGATAAAATCGATTCAAATACTTTACAAATCTCTACATATGCTACACAGACACATGTATCGGAAATAATTTCAGCCAATAGTATAATAATAACACATACCTTGTGTTACTATTATATTATGGGTTATACTAGTATGCTGG
Source organism: Saccostrea glomerata (assembly GCA_003671525.1). Classification (NCBI taxonomy): domain Eukaryota; kingdom Metazoa; phylum Mollusca; class Bivalvia; order Ostreida; family Ostreidae; genus Saccostrea; species Saccostrea glomerata. The sequence continues at coordinate 934,171 of PRKT01000053.1, forward strand.
CATTACATGCAGATATTATACTGCATTAGTTTTGTAGTTTAAAACGGTTTTAAGACTCGTAAAAGATTGCCCTCATGATTATAATAATATAATTGTAAAACGTGTTCAATACTGCTAAAGACCCTGTCCTTTTTGTGGAATTATAGGCGGCTAAAAATGCTTCCAGTAGATTGTAGATTTTTATAAAGACATTGGAAACAAAAGATATACCAAGATATCAACATTGCAATTACATAAAATAATGGTAAACTACTAAACATCTACTATTGGCATCACTCTTCCAATTTGTCAACAAAACGTTAAAACATTAAGAATCCTCTTTACACCAGAGCAAAATGTTTATGAGACGATGAGAAAATTAAATGCACATGTATTAAAGTTGCAAAATAAGATTAAGATTATCTATTTAATTTCCAATATATGGAACGTGGCATTTACACCCAGGGAAAATTTTCAAACATAACACAGTATCAGTAACTAGAAATCACTGTTGTTTACTACTATACGAGTATTAAGAAAATACAATTAATTTATCTTGGTCTTCTAAAATGTATATTTTGTAAATTTCTATCCTGAATGGAATTTAGACCCAAGGGCAGATCACTCTAACTGCAGAAAAATACATGAACCATATCAGAGCTCTTTAGTGTGCAGTTTAGAGAGAGTTCTTAATATGTAGGTCAGTGGAATGTTTATCTTTGTGATAAGTAGATATATAACATAGGTTAACAATATTTGTGCACTATGGATGTTATCGGTCACAGGTAAAGCGGAAATCTTTCAGTAAAGTGTGTAGGCATAAATATACAGAGGGAAGCTGATATTAAACATTTAATTATACAGTTATAATGATTTTAACAGTATATAGGCGTCTCTTTTCAATTCATTTTTAGGCTTGGACTTGTATGGTGTCATCTGGAAAAATCATTTGCAGCAACAAGTTAGTCTGAACCTCAGTTGCCTAAGAGTAAAATACAATTAATTATGGATCAAATTTCTTAATGATTTTGTTTAAAGACGCAAATGATTCGATGTGGAATTAAAACGAAAATATGTCTACCCAAAATCTCCTCGTAAATGAGGAGTCGCCACCGTCCTATCAGTCCATCTACCCAGCGGAAGTAACCGTAACAACTGTACAGAATGAGATTCGAACCACCGTGACCCACCAGTCTGTTATAAACCCGGACACAGAAACACACGTTTATAAGCGGCGCTGGTACGTGTTAATAGTGTATTCTCTCCTGGCCTTTACTCAGAATGCAGTATGGAACACGTGGGGACCAATCGCTGCATCAACTGAGGATGCGTTCGGTTGGTCTGACGCGGACATCGCTCTGTTGTCAAACTGGGGACCCATATCTTATGTCCTGGCTGCCTTCATCATGTCGTGGGTTGTCGATGTTAAAGGTACATTCATTTGTTATTTATAGAAGAAAACAAAAAAAAGAACTAAACCATATTCTAATAATGCAGTACAAAAAACTTAAATATCAAAGAATTTTACACATTGCAGGTCTTAGATGGTCATGTTTAAGCACGGGGGTTATGATAGCTCTCGGCGCTGGTGTAAGATGTATAACAGACCAGCCTCCATATGTTAAATGGTAAGTGCTTATTGGTATATTCATTCCAAACCCATATACGCATGTACATTTTAAGGTTAGCATAATGTGAAATAATAGCAACGAATGTTCTATTATAATTTTAAACGATATCATTGCTTATGATTGCAGTGCCAACAAAAGTACATATTAGAAAAATCCTACCTTCAAAATGTAATAATATATTTTTGCTGGCTTACTTTCTTATAATCGCAGACTTTTTTTTCTTTTTTCCTTGATTTCATACGTCAAAGCACTCAAATCAGCGCCAAAAGTAAACATCCTTAAAGTTAGCTAAGTTGAGAATATACAAGATGTTTTTTTATGAAGCGAACCTTCTTCGAGTTAAAACTAATAAATTTGTTGGTGTTCTCTGGTTCCCTGTCCAGCAGCGCACGCTCGCCACCGCTGTAGCAGCCTTTCCTAATTGCATTGGCGTTGCACTATCCTTTCTAATAGGTAGGACCACTTTTATTCCAGGACGGTTAACATTGGTCAGTTTCTGAACGGTTTGGCGGGTCCGGTTGCCATGGGTGTTCCGCCAGTTTTGTCAGCGTTGTGGTTCCCTGTCAAAGAACGCACAACAGCTACAGCGATATCCTTCGTTATTTCAAGCATTGGTATCGCTGTCTCCTTTGCTCTTGGTACGTCTTCTTGAATAAAGAACTACAATTTTGTCTTTTCCAAGCACTGCAAATCCCTACACAAAGCTTATCAACACTCATGTATCCAATGACATAAAGACTTAGACCATAGGTTCACTCCAAAACATACACTATCTCCTTTAGGTCCGTGAACATAAGTCAAATGTTGAATGGGTTGGCGGGACCTATTAGCGCCATTCCACCCGTGCTATCGTCTGCTTGGTTTCCAACAAACCAGCGATTGACAGCTACTGGTGTCACAACTGCGTCATCTTTTTTTGGCATCGCAACTTCCATGGTTATAGGTATATGCACTGTTATAATAATTAATTACCTTCAAAATGTGTCACATTTCTCGAAATTCATACTATATTTTTTTTTTGTAATCTAAAAGCATAAATAGTTCGATTTTCCACGTAATATGAATAGAGAAAAATTAAGCAGAGTTAAAATGAAGTGTAGGATCGAAAGATATATATTGCACTGTAAGTAGGCGACAGGGATGGGGTCAGTTACATAGGAAAGTTAAATAGTTTGCTAGTGCGCATGCGATTCACTGTATGGTTGGATATTTTGAAGTTAACATTTAGGAAAATGTTGCAGATAACAAAATAATCACTTAGTATGTTTAAGGTGGAAAATATGAAAAGCTCGAATTCTGCTAATTATGAAGTAAAAAAATTAAGGTCTTCTAACAAGTTCAGATTGCAAGAAGAAATAAACCACTATTTTATGAGGTATTTTTCACTCTGTTGTTTAAAATGCATGTGCCTGTTTCACATATTTCTATACTTACAAGTATGAGATTTTAACCATGTTTACACTTCCACACCGTCAACTAGTATCTCTATTTAAATCCACCGCATTAGCCAAGTTAAAATTAGTACTTTTATATTTTGAAAAAAAAGCCAACCACATGACTCTGTATTTCCCATATCTATATTATTTTCATACATCATTTATGTAGACATGCTGGCGTCACCTAACCCCTATTAAGTCTTATATGTATTCTGTTTCTGAGTAGAAAATGAATACAAGTTTCTGTTAAATGGTAGATCTCTTGCTGGACTTTTTTAAATCAATAAATAAACTCAAACTTCTATTCCAATGATTTTGAACAGTGCCGGATGATAATGGTTTGGATTATATATTTTTTTGCCTTTATAGGTCCATATATGGTTCCCGACAGAACCTCCAATTCTACCTCTACATTAAGGTATATAACATTGTTTATATGGAGTTTATTTTGAACAGTTGTACTTTATGATTTGATGTTTCGTTCTTATGCATGTTTTTTTTTAAAATTTATTTCAGCAATATGTCATTGGTCAACACTACAGGTAAGTGATAAAGGTATCCATCTATATATATGTATTTAATAAAGATACTCCATTTTAATTATACTATACATGGTATAATTAAAATGGAATATCATTTACTTAATTCACTAAACAAAACACATGGTACCAGTACACCACATCTAAAGAGTTAAAAATTATACAAAGGACATTTAATACTACAAAGCAAACAATGAAGAATGCTGTATTTTCATAAATATTGTTGAAACTCTGTTAAACATCATAAATACAGGTATCTAATTTTGTATATTTACATACTTCTTCCAGATGATGAAAGAATTTCTCAAGAAAGACACGATATCATGATTTATATGTATGTTGGTAAGTATTCATAATTTAATATCTAAAGTGAGCATACTTATTTTCAGTCTGTCCACATTATCTAAGCATTCGTTCTTGACGTTGTTTTTACAGAAGCTGCATGGGCCGCCTTTATCCTCCTCTTGATACTAATTTACTTCCCCGCTAAGCCCCCCAACCCCCCGACCTTGTCAGCTTCTGTGGAGAGAATGGACTTCAAGGCGGGCGCCAAATGTCTTGTCAGGTCTCTTGATTGGATTGTTTAAATCTTTTTCTTTCTTTCTTTTTTTCATGAAAATTTCAAATTGGTCATATAATTTATTAAATGTGTGTTTGTACTACAGAAATGTTCGGTTCTGGATTATATGTGCTACATACGGTATATCTCTGGGAGTATTTAACTGCTGGCAAAGTGTTCTGGATGTCATCCTTAAACCCCACAACATAGACGAGGTATACAATTCTATTTTAGTAAACAATCTACAAATAATTAATCTATTAATAAAATTAAACAAAAATTTTTAAGCACCATATCAAAAACTACAATAAGTTGACCGTCGAAAAGTTTCCATACAATTCCAATTCCAATATTCATAAATTCCATCTTCAATGGAACATATTATATGTTGTGGTTTGCAATGGGGCTTCATTTTATCACCACAGGTGCTTTTTTTGTCAACAAATATATTTCAATAAATGCTAACTCGTAGTCTACAGCACCTCCCTTAGCGGAACATTTCCAAAAGAGTGACAAGACTTTGACTAAATGGTCTGCATGTCTGAATAATTCTTAATATTACTCCCAGAACGAGGCTGGATGGCTTGGCTTCTACTCCATTCTCGCGGGTTGTGCAGGGTCAATCATTTTAGCAAAGTAAGCAAACTAAAATTATTTACAAACATCAGTCTTTCTGGATTTTATAGGGAAAAGATGTATATGAAAAAATATGTCCCAAAACATGTTCTTGTTATATTTTCATTACAGATTTGCTGACATCTTTTCGCGCCACATGAAGATGTTCCTGTTGATGTTGTATATTTTCGGAAGTGCTTGTTTTGTCTGGTTTACTCTCCTGATTAATGGCACCATTCCAGAGTCTACATGTAAATTTTATTTCATGCTTCTATAGCATGATAGGCCTCTTACTTTAATTCTACAATGTTGTTCGATATCCTTGCTGTATTTCTATTCATAGACTGGAGTCTTTCAATGTCAAGGTTTACCTCAATTGTACAAACTCTACAGTACAATTGTAATCCAATGCACCATGGATGTTTATTCAATGAATTATGAGTAGTGTAGCTACTTTCTTTTAAAAATAAAAACTGCGCTCTAATTGCAAACTGAGTCTATAATTACTTTCGGACAACTCTTTGCATATTGTTCCCTCATTTCCTGGTTTAGAAGTTACCAGTTCGGTTACATTTTTTAGATTCCTTATATGCGGCCATTATCCTTGCCACGCTCCTTCTAACTGCCAGCGTGCCCCTGTATTACGAGATGGCGTGTGAGGTGACCTACCCCGTGTCAGAGGGGATCACCAACTTCGTTCTGACCCTCGTCAATAACATAGGGGGACTGGTATTTCTTCTCGTCGGCATGATACCACACATTGGTAAATAATCTAAATATTAAAAAGACGAAGATTCACTTTTCTGCGTAATTTTTTAATGAACCTCGTATAATTATTCTCTTCTGAAATATGCTTCGTTATAGTTGTACTAGCTATGATTTACTCAACGCCAATAGAATGCAAAATTGGCAATATGATGATAAACATGTTTACTTTTTAATAGGTACGGCTTGGGAGAACTGGGCGTGTCTTGGTGCAATTGGATCCTGTATTCCTGTTTTATTACTTATCAAAGAAAACTATAATCGTCTAGAAGTAGACGAGATCAAACGTTAGTGAAGAACGCGTGTGACTAGATAACGTTGGGACATTGAGATTACTTATTGTATTATATTTTATCATGTTATGTTAGTTTTGAAATAAAAAAAATCATTTTGCAGACCCATTTGCATCACAATAGGAGAATTGACCTCATAGTGCAGTATCTTGCCTCGTTCTAAAACCAAAGAGTAAGTTTTTTTTTCGAGAGCATATCACTCATACTGACACACCACCACGTGCTAAGAGAGGTGCGAATTTTAATCCTATATTCGAGATTGAGAAATCTTTTTCGTACCAGCACCCACTGAGACACAAGACTGCTGTAAACGACCTCATCTGAAGGACCGGTCTCCATATCCCGCAGTGGGATTTGAACCTGCGATGAAAGGAAACTCCTTATTCTTCAACATTTTCCAAGTAGCGACTCCATGGTGTAGAGAGTTGATCTTTAAGTACCTCAGATCAAATATCATAGCAGAACGTGAATACATTGGTCCTTTGGATGTCCTTTGTCGCAGTGGATGTTGACACAAAAAGATGCCTTACTGATCAATAGTCATGTGCCATGAACCAAAGGCACATCGATGACGTGGGGATATACCACCTCTTTTTTCCCATTTTTCTCCTTTTTAAACCAAACCACCTTTCTACGATTTTACTAGAAGTTTATGTAGGGCTAGCAACCCTACCTATAACAAGAGGCCCAGGGGCACAGCGCTCACCTGAGAACATCGGCTAGGAAAAAGCACATATCAGATCAGAACTGAAAGATTACGGAGGTGTGTGTGTGTGGGGGGGGGGGCTTGAATTTTAACCCCCCAGGGGGAAATGATTTGAACAAACTAGAATCTTCACTACCTGAGGATGATTCCATATAAATATGTCTTATCATGGCTTTGAAGTACTTGAAAAGAAGATTTTAAAAGGTTTTCCTATATTTACCTATTTAAAACTTTGGTCGGCCATTTTGGCCCCACCGTAGCCCCGGGGGTCATGATTTGCACTTGACCTTGATTTGAAAACTTGAATCTACACTACCTGAGGATGATTCCACATGAGTTTCATCTTTCCTGGTCCAGTGGTTCTTGAGAAAAAGATGTTTAAAGATTTTTCCTATATATTCCTATGTAAAACTTTTAACGGCCATTATGGTCCCACCCTAGCCCCGGGGGTCATGATTTGAACAAAATTGAATCTACACTACCTGAGGGTGATTTCACATGAGTTTCGTCTTTCCTGTCTCAATGGTTCTTGAAAGAAAATTATCAAAGATATTTCCAATATATTCCAAAGTAAAACTTTGATCGGCTTTTTTTGGCCCCACCCTACCCCCGGGGGTCATGATTTGAATAAAACTTGAATCTACACTACCTGAGGATGATTCCACTTGAGTTTCATCTTTCCTGGTCCAGTGGTTCTTGAGAAGAAGATTTTTAAAGATTTTTCCTTTATATTCCTATGTAAAAATTTGATCTGCCATTTTGGCCCCACCCTACCTCCGAGGGTCATGATTTAGACACACTTGAATCTACACTACCTGAGGATGATTACACATGAGTTTCATATCTCCTGGCTCAGCGGTTCATGAGAAGAAGATTTTTTAAAAATGCCATTAATTTTTCTCTAATTTATAATTATCTCCCCTTAGAAAAGGGCGTGGCCCTTCATTTGAACAAACTTGAATCCCCTTTACCCAGGGATACTTTGTAGCAAGTTTGGCCCAGTGGTTCTTGAGAAGAAGTTAAAATGTGAAAAGTTTACAACGACGACAACGACAGACAATGGACAAATTTTGATCAGAAAAGCTCACTTGAGCCTTTGGCTCAGGTGAGCTAAAAACAGCTAGCACCAACGACAAGCCATAACAAACATAATCTGTGCCAAATTTGACTTCTCCAAAGGGAACTATGATGCTGTGCTATGAAAACCGAAAGGAAACTGCAAAGCTGACACGTAAGAAAAACCACTTTTTGGGACATCAGAACAATATATGAAGAAGAAAGAACAGCACAAGTAGCAAAGTACAGTCTACCAGGACTGAGTGAGACAAGATGACTACAGACAGGACGGCTGAGGCTGACCACCTGGCAGACACTGTTGTATTCAGGTGATATCAATGAGGAGCCCACAACACCGAAAGTGTAGTCCTGACGATATCCCTGGAGGCACAACTCTTATCGAATGGGAACCTGTCCACTCTCGGATGATATTAACAGCCAAGTTTAACACAAGGAAAAGTAAGATCAAATTGGACATCATTCAATATTATACCCCACCTGAATGACCCTGATGACGAAAAAAAAAGATGCCATTTACCAGCAACTAAAGGCGGTTTTGGATAAAACAGAGAAGAAATACATAACAGTACTCATAGGCGATTCCAATACCAAGATTGGTGCTGACAACGCTGGATACAGTGAAGTCTTGGACACAAAAGGACATTGCTACATGAATGAGATCGGGAAATTTGCAGACATATGATCTTTTAACCAGCTTGTAATAGAAATTACTTACTTACTTAGGCCTGTTTTCCGTCAGGAGCAAAGGCCATCGACGACAGTCCTCCAACAAACTCGATTCTGAGCTGCTTTAACTGCATCTCTGCCAGTTCATATTCCGCGTTTTAAACTCTGACTCCGAGTCGCGCCTCCAGGTGTTTCTTGGACGTCCTCTCTTTCTTATGCCCTGATGGTTTCAAGCCAGGGCCTGGCGTGTAATGCTAGATGGTGACTTCCTTAACGTGTATCTGATCCAGTCCCACTTCCTCTGTCTTATATATAAGCACACTTGGTTCCTGTCCTGCAATCTTCCATAGTTCTTTGTTGGAGATACTTTCAGGCCATCGGATGTTTGCGTGAGACAGGTGTTGAAAATGTCTGGATCTTCTGCAGGGTAGCTTTAGTCACCTTTCACGTCTCTGCGCCATACAATAGGACGGACTTTACATTAGAGTTGAGGATCCGCAGTTTGGTGGTAGTATTGATGTTCCTTGAGGCCCAGATGTTCTTTAATGTGGTAAATGCAATTCCTGCCTTGCCAATTCTTGACTTGATGTCCCAGTCTGTGCTACCCTGTCTGTCTACCACACTCTCCAGGAAGATGAAGAACTCAACTTCTTTGATGGGCTCACCACCAACTGTGACTGGTGTTTGGACAGTGGTATTTATCTTGATCAATTCTGTTTCCTTCAGTTGATTTTGAGGCCCCTTCCTCTCGATGTTGTTGCAAGGCGAGTTGTTTTATCCTGCAGTGTGAAAGGAGAGCCAGGTCATCGGCAAAATCAAGATCATTAAGTTGTGTCAGGAGTGTCCAATGTATACATGTGCCATTGTTCCTGCCTGGTGTGGTAGTCCTGAACCCCTCATGATCCAATCAATGACCAAGAGAAAAACAAATGGTGACAGTAATCATCCTTGTCGACCTCCTGTCTTAGCCATGAAACTCTCAAACATCTGGCAAGCATAGGAAACCCTGCATATCATGCCTTGGTAGGTGTTTCGAATCAGGGAGAGTAGCTTCTCTGGTAATCCATAGTGCCTCATCATCTTCCATAATGTCTATCAATCCACGCTGTCGAAACATTCTCAGTGATTGTTCTATAATGATGCACAGGCTGGCTATTTGGGCAGCACATGATCTGTTCGCTCTAAAACCAGCCTGATGGTCACGGAGGTTTGGGTCCACTGCTTCTTTCGAGAATTATTCTGTTGAGGACCTTGTCAGGCATTGAGAGGAGCATAATTCTGTAGTTACTGTAGTCTCTCAGATCTCCCTTCTTATGCAGCTTAATAAGGATGCCTTATTCCCATCCCTCCAGAATGTTCTCTTCCCAGATGTTATTGAAAAGGTTGTATAGGATATTAATGGATGCCTCTGTATTAGCTTTGATAGCTTCTGCTAGTATCTCACCAGGCCTTGTCGCTTTTCCATTTTGAAGTTTATTAATTGCTCTCCCCTGAACATACTACAGAGAAATAGATTGACCATTTCTGCGTCAACAAAAAAATTTGAAGAAAAATGGAAAGATGTCAGGTTGATGAAAGGAGCAGGCATTTCATCAGACCACCATCTACTGATAACGGCATTAAGACTACGCCTCAAGAAGTTTAAAACATGACAAACAGGAGAACAAGGTACAACGTGAGTGTCCTCAAAACAAAGGAAGTGAAGACAGCATTCCATCTCAGCCTGTCAAATAGATTTCAGATACTACAAGAACAGCAAAAATGAAAACAACATAGAGAACCAATGGCAGCACAACAAGGAAATGTGGCAAGGCACATGCGAGGAAGTCCTAGGGAGAGGGAAGATTCAGCACAGGGAGTGGATACCTGGTGATATCATGAGAAAACTGGATGATAGGAAGGAAAAGAAAGCAGTGCTGAATATAAGCAGGAAAAAAACAACAAAGGCAAAAGCTCAACAGGACTACACAGCCAAAAATGAGAAGTTAAGAAAAGCATCAGGAAAGATGTATGGGATCACAATAACTACCTGTCCAAACAAGCTGAAGAAACAGCAGGACAAGAGAGAACTGTACATAGTTACATAGATCCTCCCAAATAAGTTCCAACAGACAGACAAGCCAGTGAAAGACAAGAACGGGAAGCTCTCACAACAACTGCAGAACAATTGAAGAGATCGGTAGAACACTTTCGAGAGCTATTAGATAGACCAACACCAGACACAACTCCGGACAGACAATAAGGCCGATGCAGATCTTCCAATCTGCCGCGAGAATTCAACAAAGACAGAGATCAGGAGAGCAATTAACAAACTTTAGAATGGAAAAGCGGCAGGGCCTGGTGAAATACAAGCAGAAGCCATAAAAGCTGATATAAAGACAACCATTTACATCCTATAAAATATCTTCAAGAAGATCTAAGAAGAAGAGAACATCCCGGAGGAATGGGAAAAAGGCATCCTAATTAAGCTGCCAAAAAAGAGAGATCTGAGGGACTGGAGGGGAAATACCGGTATGCTCCTCTCAGTGCATGGTAAGGTTCTCAATAGGATACTTCTCGAGAGGATGAGAGAGGCAGTCGACCCAAGGCTCCCTGACCAGCAGTTGGTTTTAGAGCCAACAGAGCATGTGCTGACCAGATGGCCAGTCTGTGCATCATCATTAAACAAACCCTTGCTGTCACAATTTTTTTGTCTTGGTTATTGACTAGATCATGAGGACTAACACATCGGACAAGAACAAAAGGTATACAGTGGACACTCCTGACGCAACTTGACGATCTAAATTTTGCCAATGACCTGACTCTTCTTTCACATAATCACCGCCAGATGGAGGATACTAGTAAAACAACTCGCCTTGCGACAACATCGAAAGGAACAGGAATCAAAATCAACTTAAAAAACAGGATTGATGAAGATGAACACCACTACCCAAACACCAGTCACAGTTGGTGGTAAGCCCATGCATCAAAGAAGCTGAGTCCTTCATCTATCTGGGGAGTATGGTGGACAGACAGGGTGGCAAAGACCGGGACATCAATTCAAAACTTGGCAAGGTAAAAACTGCATTTATCATGCTACAGAACATCTGGGCCTCAAAGAACATCCACATTATCACTAAACTTCATATCCTAAACTGTAATGCAAAGTCCGACTTATTGTATGGTGCAGAGACGTGGAGGTTGACCAAAGCAACCTTACAAAAGATCCAGACATTTTACAACACCTGTCTCACGCGAATCTTCAACATCCGATGGCCTGAAAGGATCTCCAACAAAGAACTATGGAAGAGAGGAGTACAGGAAATAATGGACTTATAAATACTTGAGTAAGACAGAGGGTGTGGGGCTGGATCAGACACACGTTAAGAAAGTCATCATCTAGCATCAGACGCCAGGCCCTGACTTGGAACCCACTGGGTTAAAGAAAAGAGGACGTCCAAGATACACCTAGAGGCGTGACTCGGAGTAAGTACTAAAGGCACAGATCTTAAACTTTGCAGTGAAAGCAGCCTAGAATCAAGTTCGTTGCAGGACTGTCGTCGATGACCTTTCTACCTCCTGGAATAACAGGTGTGTGTATGTTTGTTTTTCGATCTTTTTAAATCTAGGACCTGCATTATTATGCACTCCATGTTATCGATATATCAGTGCTATATTTTATTGATAATGTAACCCCTTTGCCTCTATAAATTGTTTTAAAATGTATCTTTCGAGTGAAACATGTACATGCATCTGTCCATCAGAAACTCTTCTTTGTGTAATCAATATCATCTCTTGGTTTTATTTTATTGATTTTTTTAATTGATTAGTATAAATAAATATTGAACCATTGGAAAAAAGAAGAAGAAAAATAAGACTACTGATTGTTCAATCATTCTACCTGGCAAAGAACACTGGAATCAGTAATCAAGTAAATCATTTGATTACTTCGCAATATTTGTATTACTTCAATTCAGTTTTATAATGTGTGCATAAATCATATTTTTTATTTCAAAAATTTTCAATTAAGGACTCCATAAATACTGCTCATTGATAAGGTCTATAAATCCAGGTTAATTTTAGTGCATTTTGAACATTAAATATCAGACTAAATATAAGTTATTGAAAACATCATTTTGAAACTTTTTCCCCTAGCATAAGCAAACAACAATAATTTCTGTTCACTTAAAGAGCACGTTTTTGAACAATTACTTTTGCATTGTTAAAAAAAACTCAGTATATACACCTTCATTGGAAACAATAATACGAAAAATATCAATTTTTCCATCCCCCCCCCCAAAAAAAAATTCTTAACTCAAAGTTGCTCAACGAAATATAAATTTAATACATGACATTAATGTACAAAATTGCTAAAATCAGGGATTGTATATTCAGCTTTTTTGTTATGCAGGTATTGATTAACTAGCAATGATAATAGTAATTTTCATATAAGCCAGTACTTGATGAAGTAGACAAACATAATCACATCATTGATTCATGATGGGAAAGAAATGTCCCATATGATTCTTATGCGGGTACCTGTAAAGTGCGAAACGAAATAGAAACGAAACGAAACGAAATCTACCGAAACGAAACGAAAACTACCGGAAAAGAAACGAAATCAAAACGAAACGAAACGAAATCAAAACGAAACCTGCCGAAACGAAACGAAACAAAACTATCCCATCCCCCCCCCCAAAAAAAAATTCTTAACTCAAAGTTGCTCAACGAAATATAAATTTAATACATGACATTAATGTACAAAATGGCTAAAATCAGGGATTGTATATTCAGCTTTTTTGTTATGCAGGTATTGATTAACTAGCAATGATAACAGTAATTTTCATATAAGTCAGTACTTGATGAAGTAGACAAACATAATCACATCATTGATTCATGATGGGAAAGAAATGTCCCATATGATTCTTATGCTATATAAAATATATATCGAAATACATTTTTTGAATTTGATTGGAATTACAGTGACACTGGATACAATATTGTCCACTCTTCTAGTATCAAACAATTTAAAATGCTAGAAACATGGAAAATACGTTCTTGCTTCAAAAATTTATAGAAGCTAATATACTTACTGCTACATAATTTCTTGAATAATGTTAGAAGTGCACATACATGTACCAGAGTAAGACGGAATGTCATTTTCATTATGCCTCACATTCATATTAACAAAAATATTAAAAGATATTAATTTTGTAGATAACAGAGAGTAAATTTTATAAAATCATAATCTAGTATATCATCTAATATTAAAAACCAATAAACATTCCCAGATTAGAATAATTGGTTAGCTGTGTTATAATCATGAATATACATGTATTCTCAATAAAACTAACAATAAATACTAAACAAAACGTCTATTCCTATGAAAGAGTGTGTCTTCATTATAAAAAAAATCAAAATTCTAAGAGATTCTGGATACATGTAATGATGCATATATGTTTTACCATCTAATTTATTACATGCTTTAATTTCTGTAACATGATTAAGAAAAATTACTTCACTGCTTGTGGGTAGCTTTCTCTAATGGAATGCTCTTTAACATTCTCAAGTAACAAAAAAAAATTCTAAAGACAGAATGATTTTAACAATTATATTCAACAAAATATATCATATTGATACATGGTGAGAGTCAACAATCCCTGCTGTCTAGCAATTCTACAATATTATGGCTTAATAAAATGGGTAAATATCCCACATGTAACACATCAATAATATTATAACAAGTATGTAAATCTAGGGGTACGACTTGAAAATATCATACACATTTAGGTCAAGTGTTCACGTTGGTCTAGGTGTAAAACCAAACTTTTCTGGCTGGTAGAAATGAGATATAATGCACTGGACAATGTCATCTAATTCTTTCTGAGCTTGTTGTCTGTCCATTCTGGAAAAAAATTGTTTTACTCATATTTTTTTTCCTCTTTCAGTAAAACATGAACCCTGAGATTTGTAATTGCATCATTTATCATTTTTCATTGACACAGCTTAATTTTCAATTTTCTTTGGATCTGATTCTGCATTGTCACAGTCCTTTATTGTTACATATTTTAGACCTAGCCATTGTTGATCCCTTACCTGGGATCTGGTTGCTCTGTACCTTTCTTTCGTTGGGATCTGATTCATCTGGCTTTGTACCTACCATTACATGTGATGTGGTTGCTCTGTACCTACCATTACATGGGATGTGGTTGCTTCGTTCCTACCATTACATGTGATATGGTTGCTCTGTATCTACCATTACATGTTATGTGGTTGCTCTGTACCTTCCATTACATATTACAGTCCCTGAAACGTTCTACTTTCCCACCTGAACGCTGAACGAACGCTGAACGAACGGTGAACGACTGCTGAACGAACGCAGAGCGAACGGTGAGTGAACGATGTGCGAACGGTGAACTCAACTTGGTGAACGATATGTGAACGGTGAACGGTGAGTGAACGCGAGCGCAAAGTGAACGGTGAACGAACGGTGAACGCAAGATGAACGATTTATTCTGAATGCCTTCGGTCTTTTCCTTGCATTGAAATTATTCTTTTATTCTATAATTCAAATGTCATAAATAAATATAAAAAAACAATAGATAAACAAAAGAGAAATAAATAAATTTAAAATAAACAATTCTGCACATACGTATGTTTAAATCGATTTTTTATTACATGATTTTAATCGCCGTCAAACGTGTATTTGTTGCCGCGTGTAGTTAAAAAATAAATTAATCTTATATAGTAAATAATTATGCTCATTCTTTTAACTTATAAAATGATGTGAACTTTAGAAGATAAAACTACTACTGAGATAAACAATAGATAGATGAATAAATAAATAAATGAATAAATAAATAAATAAAAACATTTTTTCTGCACATACCTATGTTTAAAGCGATATTTTAATAACATGATTTTAATCGCCGTCAAACGTGTATTTGTTACCGCGTGTAGTAAAAAAATAAATTAAGCTACTTATACAGTAAATAAATAATTATGCTTATTCTTTTCACTAATAAAATAATGTGGACTTCTGAAGATAAAACTACTACTTATAGAATGAATTAATTACATTGTACGGGGTTGAAACATCCGTACTTGTATTTCCGTGCCAAAGCGATTCTGAGTAAAATAACGGATTTTTTTTTAAAATTCACAATTATCTGTTGACATTGACTGTTATCGTACTGCATAAAAATTCTCGTTTTATTTAAATTCTACTGCAACATATTCCATATTTATGTGCCTTTTTATTATTTTATGACGATTATTTTAGCTAACTTTTTCATGTATCTGTAGACATTTCCCGGCCGTGATTATACTCGGTCAAGATGTTGGAAAGTGGCATTCAAATTATTTGTAATACATGTGTAGATTAAATTTTCAAAACTAAATAAGTAATGTATTGTCATAGTTTTTATTGAACAGAGAAATGTACGAGAGAGAGAGAGAGAGAGAGAATCCCTTCGATTCTCAGATATATGTTGTATCAAATAAAAATTCTTATTATTTTTTCTAAATATTCCAAGCAATAAAGGTAATCTTTTTTTAGATTAACAAATCCATTTGACAGTAATCAATGGCAACTTTTATTTTCCATCATCAAGTTCACACAGTTCACAGGAAGTCCGTGCTACATGTAGTAGCGTGCTTGTGCTGTCAATCAAAATAATTAGACACCGTGGAGGTGTGGAAATCACGTTTCAACGAACATGCCGAAGGCAAAGAGTCACTTAGTCTTCCAAGAAATATTTAATATTTTTCCCTATCATTTCTAGATCTGATTTTTGCATTCCTGCAGAAAAAAAAAATACTGTAATTCGAATATATACTTGGAAGGATTAAGTTTTAAATTGAATTTGAAACATATTCCCTGCCAATTTAAAATACTACTGTTGGCACAAGTTTATACTATTGTTTAATGACTGTTTGATGTTAGTTTTAAGACTGATTTTCTTGTGCTACAATAAAAATTAAGTATTCATTAAAATATACTGAAAAAACTTAATTAGAATTTTATTTCATGAGAAAAGGCAACGGGGATGGGGGGGGGGGGGGGGGGGGGGGGGGTCTTAATTATACTGAATGGCAAAAAACATATTTTTAAACATATGTTTAGGTACGGTTAAGGAATTTTCCTTCTGTAATAATAGACTTTTTTAAACAGTTGGTCTTTTCTAAAATTTAACACCACACCATCAGTTTAATTAGCTCTTAAGATATTTAATTAACTTAATATTTGCAGTACTGTTCATAATTCTCAAACCTATATGTAGTTTAAATACGTGTTACTGTAGAAATAATTTTTTATGTATTCTTGTCCTGTAAAAGACTTGGATTAATTATTATACATCCATTAATAATTTGTCTTCTTTAAAATTACATCAAATTGATGCCATGCGTGAAACATTGGTACATTGCCCTTTTTTGAAGTTAATATTTTAGCATCGTTCTACATACATGTAGGTACTTAATGTATTAATTATTTTCCAGGGAAAATTCATGAAATAAGTAACAGCTGAGTTATAATAATATAAATATAAATATCATAGATAATTTTTGCAATGAAATAATTATTCTCCAAACACGATATCTAAGCTATTTAATTAAAAAACATGTAAATCCTTACCATCAAAAAGATAAGTCCTTTCACTTCGGAGTTCCGAATGACAATGAAGACTGAACGATAAGTGAACGGTGAACGCAAAGTAAATGGAACGAAGAGCGAACGGTGAACGCGAGCGCACGGTGAACGGTGAAGGCAATACTGTGAACGAAGAGCGAACGGTGAACGCACGCTGAACGAACGGTGAGCGAACGGAAAAATGGGAAAGTAGAACGTTTCAGGGACTGTATGTGGTTGCTCTGTACCTACCATTACATGGGATGTGGTTGCTCTGTACCTACCATTACATGTGATATGGCTGCTCTGTATCTACCATTACATGTTATGTGGTTGCTCTGTACCTACTCTGTATCTGGGATCTGTTTGCTCTCTACATTCCCTTACCTGTGATAAATTGCTCTGTACCTGCCTTTTTTTAAAGATCAGATTGTTTGTTTCTTACCCTTGTTTGGGATCTGGTTTAACTTCTGTGTAGTATTTAATTTTTGGTTCCGTTCCACTGGTTCTTAATGTGGCAACACATCCATTCTCAAAAGTGAATGTGATCATCTGACTAGATTTACTGACAGGCAAAACCTAAATATCAATGGTTAAAGGGATTTATAATTAAAAATAAAGCAGTGAAATGTTCACACTGAATCTCTTTTTGATCAGTATATCTTTTTAAAGATTCCTTTTTATACTTTTTATGTTCACATCGTATTTTAATCTATTGAAATCTATTTTCCACTTACTGGCTTGGAGTCGGGTTTACTGTTATCGTAACCCACAGTTAAGTCTCGGATGTATTTGATTTTATAAGGGCCACAGGACTCAGGATACTGTTAAAAGTCAATATCAAAATAGAAAGGTAAATTTCATAATGATTCACGGACATAATCTAACAATTCATGCATAATAAATCCTTACCTTTCCTGTGTTGTTATAGTTTCTAATTTCCTCAAACATTTGTTTGATCTTATCAGCTTCGTGGCAAATAAAATAGGAGTTGTTAGAGAGATGGTAACCATATCTGTATTATAAACACAGAATACTATCGGTCTTACTATTGTATGCTTAAAGAGATTTTAAACAGAAAGTACATGAATATGTACCTTACAGAACGTAAATTACATTTTATATATTTCGTCCAGCTTCCTGTGTAATGTTGTGTTGTTGTTGTACAGATAAGTAGCCATTTCTGACATCACCATGGCAGCCGAGATTCCATCCTTGTCAAGGACGTTTGTACCACACATAAACCCTGTAACACAAGGAATGTTTCAAACAGTTCATCAAACAAAATCAATCAAGTCAATATGGTGTCTTAAAAGATCATTTTCATCAACAGATCATCAATGTCATGTAAAAAAATTTTCAAAGGAATTTTTTCTTACCAATTGCTTCTTCAAATGCAAATAAGACCTTTTTGCCCTGTTTTAGTAAGTCAGTTGATAAATTTCCCATCCATTTGAAACCAGTCAAAGTTTCCTAGAAAAGTGATTTTGTTCTCTTTATATTTTGCATTTTTACAACATATTGATAAAACAACTTTGATGGAAAGTAAGTGTAATTAGAAATACAGTCATTCAAGGTTTCTCTTTTTATTTTCTTGTTGATAAAGAAAACTGTTTTAAAAATTGTAGCTTTTTTCAAAAATAATGAATAACCACACTGATGTTTGATTATAGCAGCAGGGATTCTCTTGTCTGGGAATGGAATTATCTGCACCATTCCTTAGCTAACATTCACAACTTGAATCAAAATACAAAATCTCTGACAGAATATTTTAGTAAATTTGGTCATGATGAATTTTTTAATAATTGATCCAGTAAATACAGTACATATGAAGTATCTGGAGGGTTATTAATTATCTGCCTTTCCATATGATGTATTAGATTAACAACAATATACCCTAACTTTCCTGAAAAATGTCAATATAATTACCTCAAAGTTGAACCCCTCTCTGTTTCCAATTGTTTGTAAAATCTTTGATGATACAGTACTGGCTAACATATACAGGTCACTCACTGAAATGAACAATTGGTAGTTCTTGATTTAAATGAAACAAAATATTCATCATTTTGTTATGTTGGAATTATTGAGTGAGCAGCATTCAGAAGGTAAGAGTTATTGACATTACCTGGGTATTCAGGGTACCTTTGTACAAAGGAAAACCAGCTCCACCAGCCTAGGAGAGCACCTGTTTCATTCCCTGAGAAGATGTGCCAGGTTCCACTGTGATAAATAAAACCTCAACATTACATTACTGTATCAAGATACCACCTTGACACCTGTGAAGCATGTATTACAGGACTCTACACAAATTTCACTTCAGACATTCATAGATGTACATGTATAAATAAGTACCGGGTAGATGATATAAGACACATTTACAAAACAAACTGAATTTATTACTTTACATCATCAATGAAGACAAAACACTACATACTCTGGAAGTTTCTCTGCTACTGCCAGTCGGTCAGCATCAGGGTCATTGGCCAGAATCACCGTACTGTTGTTTTGGTCAGCTGTTTTCATTGCAATCAGCTAAGGGAACATATCAAAACAAAGGTTTATTGATTTAGGTCATCTTTTAAGGTAGAGTGTCTGTGTAAGCAGATAATTCTTTATTGCATTTATTAACTGTTCATTTTATCATTTACATTTCTGTCCTATTTAGATATCTACTGTAAGCCTTTTACATGTACTTACTAATGCCCCTTCTCCCTCTTCAGGATTGGGGTACTTCACTGTGGGGAACTCAGGATCTGGTGTAATCTGAGGGGGAAATTCAAAAACAGCTTAAGGTAAATAACTCCATAAAGAAATTTATACCTCAATATGGTATGTCCCTTTTCTGCTTAAATGTTAAGCATATACCAGTAATACATGTATGTTAAGTTTGTCGAAGAACTCACTTAAGAAGCCTGACAATCTCGATACTTAAGGTCACATACCTGCTCTTGAGCTGCCACTGGTTCCTTAAAGCCAAAGCTATGACAGGCTCTCTTGAAATATTCATACCCCACACCATGCATAGCAGTGTAAGTGAAATTTATTGGGCTACATTGGTTTTTCTCTCTATCAACAATAAAAACAGAACACTATCAAAAACTCATATCATTGATATTACAAGTGGACAATTATATACTGTATGTAATCTTCCTTTTACTGTACTGTGTATATACCATAGGTAATTCACGCATTTCTGTTGAAATATTTAATTTATTGTACAACATGATCACAGCAAACAAACTTGCATTGTCTGAGAATATTAATAATGATATTGATGTAAAGATTCAAAAACAATGAGAAATTCCTATAATTCCATACAAACATGTCTTACTTGAAGTAACACAAGGTACACAGATCCCTGTTGTAGGCATCCAATATGGTGGCCAATGGATCCTTACACAGAGGGGAGGATCTAACAGAGGCGTAATCCCACGAAGAGTCCTGAATCACCAGGTTCTGTCGAATGGACTCAGCTATCCCTTTGTCAATAGGTGAAATAATCTGTTAATTAATAAAGTATTCATGAATATTGTTTTCTTCTTATTGTTAAAATGTACAAATATATAATTATTTTAAATTCCCAAGACCAAGGTATAAAGAGTAGTTCTTGTAAGAATTTGTTCCACAATTAATTAATATAAATGTTGATGTCCTGACCTGAGCACCATTTCCCCAGTAGACTTTGTATCCGTTGTCATCCTTGGGGTTGTGTGAGGCCGTCACCATAATGCCACATTCAGTCTTATAGTGAAGTACAGAGTACGGCTATATAAAGTATACAAACAAGATGTAAAACATTATGGTGTTTTTGAAACATCCCTCCCTATCTTGCGGCAACCCAACCAAATATACAATGATGCATATTGAAAAGGTAATATTTTTCATGTGAATGGAACATTTGGGTCTTTTGTATCGAAAAAGATTTTTAGATGGACTTACCAAATGGGAAGTTGGATAGACGGATGTAGTGTTAGATGGACTTACCACATAGGGAGTTGGACAGACAGCTGAGAAGAGGTAGACAGGAATTTCATCATTAATCAGAACTCTGGCAGCTAGAGATGCAAATCTATCATAAAAATAAATAGTTACATTAACTCAGATTTCAGTATTGCCTATTTTGTTATGCATGACTATGCATGACCTTTTTTTAAGTTTCAAATTGAAAAATACGGTAGTACATGTACTTCTGTACACACTATAAATAGTGAACCAAGTCCAAAGAAATAATGATCATTTTGATATTCTGATTCTCAAGATTTAAAGTAATGCTTGTCATTTACATGTAAGTGTAATTAGATTGTCAAAATTGAATCTAATTGAACGGTAATTAAGTGTTTTGTACAATGTCACTCTGACCTTTGACTGTTGTGTCTTCCATCATATCCAATGACGACACCATTTTTCTTTACATCAGGGCAAGTCTTTAGTAAGTATTTACTTAAGCCCTGCAGAATTAAAACAGTCTTTATATTTGCTTGAAATACTGTATACAAGGAAAAGATTTTACCATTTATATTAAACTCTCTCTAGGTGAAATTTCATAACTTTGGCCTGTGCAAAACTGTATTTGAGTGAGAAAGGGTTAAAATAAGATAGGTTAAAATAAGATAGGACAAAATCAACCCTGTACAAAATTGTCTCAATCCTGTCACAAGTCAAGCAGTATGTGTAATTATGTCTCTAAAGCTCTCACTTTCTGTGTCTTCAGGTAGTATCAATGACCTGCACTGGGTCCTTTATATTCACATATTGACCAACACTTAAATCCATCATTGAAGTTACAATGGTAAATGCATTACTGAAAATATTACATAATGAATGCGTGACAGACACATAAAACAATAGGGCTGGGACGATACAACTTTTTCTATATTGATATGTATCATGATATTTGAGCCACGATACGATATGTACATGTATCATGATATGTTTAATTGCTTATAAGATCTTTTATTGCATTGAAATAAACAAAGTATTTCTTTGCAAATAAGAATAATTCATTCAAAATAGTTGTTTATATGTTATAAAACAAAAATATTTTACTCAAGTGGTTTTTATTATTATTTATTTCATATCTATATTTATATTTAGCTTATTTATTTTATATATTTAACCCCAAATGTTAAATAAACAAAGAAAACAGAAGTCAGATTTTTTTTGCGATATTTTAATATTTCTTCATATGTATCAATATGCGTATCGTCCTCACAGATATCTCAATATATCATCCCAGCCCTGTAAAAACAACTAACCTGTGAGGTTTGTATGATTGTCACATCATTCATCTGAGAAAATCCTGTTCCCATGCGTGCTCTTAAACCTGAAACATAACAAACATTTAAACAAGGCTATAATGCTCATCTGAGTCACCACTCTGTACCTGTCTTATATCTGGATGTCCATATATCGGGTACATGCATTTTAACAAAAACTAATTTCCCAAAATTATTTGTCTCCAAGGCAATGGTTTTTAAAAATCTTAATCCACTTTACATGAGGATGCATGATATTCAAAGGTTTACATGGGACTCGTCTTTTTTAAAGACTTTCTATATATCCATATAAAATTTGGACCCCCCTAGCCCCAGATGGGACATCTAACCATGCAACTTCACTCTTATTTCTAAAATCTGATTGAAACTGACCAAATAGTTTTGGAAAGGACACTGAAAATGTGAAATGCTTAGAGATGATAGATACATTTTAATGTTACAAGACAAAGAGATAGACTCACAACAGAGTTTTTAATGAAATAATCTCATTTAAATTTTGTGAAATTTTTTTTAGAGCAAATGAAAATTTTACTTTAAATTTCATTTCCAAAATACATATCAAGATACTTTTCCTACCATCACACCTGACTTTTATGAATTAAAACTGACCTGCAGTTCCAAATTCCATTCTCTGTAACAATAACTTTTTAAGTCCTTTTATATCTCCACTGTCAGCTAGCTGCTGCATCTCTGCTCTGGTGTTTTCATTCTAAAATAATAGAAAGTTTTGTCTCCATCCTTTGTATAATCAAATGCACTGAATACATTTTCTTATAAATTACTGAGGAAAACATACTTTGGCATGTTAACTAACAAACTAAAAATTAAGTTTGGCTTATGTCAGGAGCATAATTATGTGTGAATTTGCTTTGTTCCGTCACTATGTAAAATTAAAAGGTGTTTGGTTCAATTAAATCCTGGTCTTGCAGTGACAAACCACTATGTAGCTGCAGAAACTGTAGTATAATAATATTTTATTCTTGTCAAGTGCTGAAAAGTAAAGAAATATGCCACCAACCATGCATAGAAAATCCTGTGCCATAAATTGTACAATATTTGGTTTATGGGATCTGTAGCATTATGGTCAAAGTCCAACGCTACAGTTTCTGCAGCTAGCAAGATGCAACATTGAATAACTTTTCCCTGTCTCAAAGAAGTTTCTGCCAATGCATCCCAGAAAGGCAGTTGATATAAAATGGATGAGAGTGACGGAACCTTCTTCTTCTTCTTCCTGTCCAGTGCTGACCTCGATATCGAGTGTAATAGC
This sequence comes from Saccostrea glomerata, assembly GCA_003671525.1. Lineage (NCBI taxonomy): Eukaryota > Metazoa > Mollusca > Bivalvia > Ostreida > Ostreidae > Saccostrea > Saccostrea glomerata. The sequence continues at coordinate 957,588 of PRKT01000053.1, forward strand.
ACGTCGAACACAGCTAAAAGCCTCTTATTTACAATTAAAAGTCGGTTAAAAACAATGTTCTGCATGTCACTTAAGGGTTATAGGAAGCAGCTATGGTGTTGGTTAGCTGCTTCTTGAAGCCGTTGATGGTACTGGCTTCTTTAACATGATCTGGCAGGCTGTTCCAGTCCCTGATGGTCCTTGGGAAGAAGGAGAACTTGTACACGTCTTTGTATATTGGTGGCTGACGGTATTTGCTGCCCCTTGTCCGAGTATCCCCTGGTGTTAAGTATGATGTTGCTGGGATATCAATGAGGTCATTGCTGATCTTATACATCATGATGAGCCGTGATCTTAGTCGGCGTGTTTCAAGGGGCTCCCATTGTAGATCCTTCATCATAGATGTTACACAGCCTGGTGTTCTATCATAATAGTTGCCCTTAACAAACCTTGCTGCTCTTCTCTGGACACTCTCCAACATTTGTATTTGGGTTTGCTGATATGGGTCCCAAACAGTCGCTGCATACTCCAGGGTGGGCCTGACGATTGTACTGTAAGCAGCAGATTTAATGTCGGCTCTACATCCCTGTAGGTTGCGACGGAGAAAACCTAGGGTCTTGCTTGATTTGGCTCGGACATTGTATATGTGTTCCGTCCAGTTCAGCCTATTGTTTAATGTTACACATAGATACTTTCCACTGCTGACTGACTCTAGAGTGTGTCCATGGAGGAGGTATTTGTTGGTTATGGGACGCTGTTTCCTGGAGACATGGATGACTGTGCATTTTTGGGGGTGGAATTCCATTTGCCATTCTCGTTCCCATTTCTCTAGTGACTTCAGATCTTTTTGGAGCTGTTCGGCATCTGCTCTAGAGTTAATTCTTCGATAAAGCAGGCAATCGTCAGCAAATAATCTTGCGTCTGATGATGTATGCTCCGGCAAGTCATTGATAAAGGTGAGAAAAAGTAACGGTCCCATCACAGTCCCCTGGGGAACCCCGGAGATGACATCAGCTCTGGTAGAGGACTGACCCTCTAAGGTGACTCGCTGTGTCCGTTTCGCCAGGAAATCCTTGATCCAGTTCCACGTGTTACCTCTGAGGCCATAAAAAGTGCAGTTTGTGTAGGAGGCGCTGGTGTGGCACTTTGTCAAAGGCCTTGGAGAAATCCAACAGCACTATGTCTACTTGCTCTCCAAGGGCTTGTGACTTGGCCACCTCGTCCACTGTAATTAATAGCTGCGACTCGCATGATCCTCTTGATCTAAAACCGTGTTGCTGATCTGCCAGTATATGGTTACTGTCATAGTGATCCATGATTTGGCTGTGTACAATATGTTCTAACAACTTGCATGATATGGAAGTTAAGGAGACTGGGCGGTAGTTTGAAGCTAAATGTCTCTCTCCTTTCTTAAATATGGGGACTATAGATGCTTCTCTCCAGTTGTCTGGCACTTTTCTGATATCAAGTGAAAGTTGGAACAATTTTGTCATAATTGGGGTTAGTTCTGTTGCAAAGTCATGGAGGAATCTTGATGGAATTGCATCTGGTCCTGTCGCTTTATGTATATTTAGGCCCTTCAGGAGCTTACATACACCACTACTTCCTATGCAGATGTTGTTCATAGTAGGGTGTGGGCTGTCTCCTTTAGATGGCATATCTGTAAGGTCTTCCTTTGTGTAAACCGAATGGAATTGGTTGTTTAGGATTTCTGCCTTGGACACTGTGTCACTGTGGAGCAGACCATCGGGGCCCTTGAGTGGAGACACGCCGCTGAAGTCCTGTTTTTGATGTTTAATGTAGGACCAGAATCTCTTTGAATCCTCACATATCACTTCTTGTAAGTATTTTTCCCTTGCGAGTCGTATCTCTCGCTGGCATGATGTTTTTAATTTGTGGTATCGATTTCTGTCCCTGTTGTTTTTGGTCCTTCTTGCTTTTTGGTGTACTCTATTCTTCCTCCTTGTTAGCCTGTTTAAATGGGTATCAATCCATGGATGTGATGGCTTGGATCTAGTAAACTTAGTTGGTACATGTTTCCTCATCAAATCATTGATCATACCCTTGAACTTGGTCCATATTAGATTGATGTCCCTGATGTTATCATATTCCTTATAGCTGTTATTTATTTCTTCTCTGATGGCATCCATATTGGCCCTTTTCCATAAAAAGATCTCTCTGCGAAGGTGTTTCGATCTTACTGGTTCCACTGCTGCATCACATAAGATGACATCGTGATCAGCTTTGCCAATGGGTGGTAAACTCCTAATTTTTTCTATCAGAGTTGGGTGGGAAGTGGGATTTTTTGCAACCTCTAATTAAAAAAGAATGCCAACATACCCGATCTAATTTCAGCCATTCCTGTAATTTACTGTCTACTTCGTCATCACCTGTTGTCCCTCCTGCCATGATGGACGATTATTAAGAGCTATTAAAAAAATTAATAGTGATATGTATTCTTAATTCTAACATGTATCCAGGGCTCTTGATGGTCTATAATATTTGGCTGTTCATGGCCCCCAATTTTAAAAAAATTACCTATTTTATTAATGAATAGTGTTAATTTTTCCAATAATTATTAGGCCTACTCCTAGATAGAACGTTCTATCGTTAAAATGATATTGTCCTACGGACCCGGTTTAACGATGTTTGATATCTAAGCAATAAACTTACTTTTAATATCCCCCCTGCATTGCATTTTTTTTGCAACAACGTGTATGTTGTTAGGCGGTATGACCAGATTTTTTTACCTTCCAAATCTGGTCATGACCAGATCTTAACATGTTCAATGTTGGAGTAGGCCCTGTGACTATATTGGTGGCCTGCCGACTGATTAACGTCAATAATGAGATAACAATCACCAATGCAATAAAGAAAAAATTCACGCTATGATATACCCTTACATAATCCTCTGAAGGTCGGTGGCAGGTGGTAATTAATGTAGGAAATCAAGGTCAGTCTCAATGAAACCCAAACAACTCCACAGAAGCTATCAATATCAACATTGGATATTCATTACGTCAACTAAATAACTAAACCCAGCACGTTACTTGGGATTTTTTCCGGATTAGTAGCAAAAAATTTGTAAAATATGATGAAAAATGTATAGAAAGATATATTGTGAAATTGTAATGACAAGTTATAGCACAAATTAATTAGATGATGAGGACTTAAATGAATATTTGGAAGAAATATAGCTTTGGCCTACAGTGGCGGATCCAGAGCCAGAGATAGGTTACGGGGGTTGCAACCCCCACCACCTTTTTGATTTGTTTTAAAATGAGAAAGAACAGAGAGTTCTTATTTACTACAAAAATTTCCATTGAAAGGTTAAAGTAGTAATAAGCTAAATGAAGTTGTGCATGATAACAAAATGGACATCTCTCCCCTTAGAAATTAGGATTTTCGGGTTCGAAGATTTATTTATTTTTTCTTTTTTCAATCAAAATTTCTCGGTAATCATATTCTTTACCTTTCATTTTCTGTCCCATCCCACTTTTAGAATTGATACTACATTCTATTAAGTTAATTAACTATATGTAAACGTACTTTATAAGGTTAATACAGATCAACGCTCTGTTCCTCTTCACACCCCCCCTCCCCCCCACACACACATACCTCACCGGTCGCCCGCGTGTCGCAGTAGTTAGAGCGTCTGCTCTAGAGTCGCAAAGTAAGGAGTTGATTCGTATGGTGGTTTGAGTCCCACTGTGGGATGTGGAGACCAGTCCTTCGGATGAGATCGTATAAACCGAGGTCCGAGGTCCCGTGCCGCAGAAGACCCATCACTGTTCAATGGCCATAAGTGCCGAGTATAGGTAAGAATTTGTAGCCCTCCAGCGGCAAGTGGTGGCGTCTCCATATGAGTGAAAAATTCTTGAGAGGGACGTTTAACAACAATCAATCAATCAACTCCTCTTCACCCTCCCCCCCCCCCTCGCCCTTGAAAAAAATTCTAGATCAGCGTCTGGGCTTAGCTAAGAAGCTTGATTTTTGTACATTATGTGTGTTTATTAATTTCAGCGAGATCCGTATACGTAGAGACTTAATATTCAGGTCTGGTGTTTTAAAAAATTTAGAGCTTACACATTTAAAAAAATGTTTTAACGCTTAGCTTCTAAACGTATTCCTCAAATCTAATGATTTACTTTGGGATAGTTTTTTTAAAACATTTTAAATTGTCACCGATGAAAGTTAATAAAATCATTCCTATAGATATAGACTTAAAACATAAATTAGGAGGTCCATGAGTTACAGTGTTCCCCTGAACTTCTTAAGGTAAGCATACATAGATGCATACTACACTTTCAAAACTTTTAATGAATACACATGACCTTAATTTCAGAACAGTGCAGGTACGAAGCATTAGATCCCCCCCCCCACACACATAATAATTTACATTAGTAAAGATCATTAAAATTCCGGTTGGTCCTCACTAATGTAGTATGTTTGGGTAAAAAAAATGGTACTGAAAGAAATTGTCCCCATTCCCAACCCCATGAAAAAGGATTTTTCTACTTGGACATGTTTCTTTCTTTCTTTCTTTGAGTTAAGTGGATTTTTTTTTTGCCCCCACCCCCTTCCTACTATGCTACATGTACGTACATTATACGTTGGAAAAACTGACCATAATTTTACAAAGTGCATTTTATGATTATAATTGACAACTTCAAACTTTACTTCATATATAAAGATGCGTCTATATTTCAAAAGATTTTTTAAATTTTGATTTATTGCATTTTTTCGAACAACTAAATATTTCAAAATATACATTCAAAGCCAGTGTTTGGGATTGTAAATTGCATATTGCTTGAATCAGAAAAAAAAATGGAGCATTTGATTTTCTTTCCTTTTGTAAATTTTCAAAAACCTTCTAACACATTAGAAATTAGCTGAATCATGATTTTTTTTAAGTCTTAAGAAATGAATAAAGTTAAAATTAAGTGACGAACTGATCAAGTTTTGATATTCTTAACGTCTGACAATTACAAGAAAACGATCCTTTCCTTCGGGGACGATTGCGTTGTTGAAAAGTCTGATGATATTGATAATATTGAGAAGTGTGCATTACACCACTGCTCCATAGAACTGACACAGTGCATTTATGTAAAAAGAAAAAGTGTCATTAAATATTGCTCACTTAATAAATCGAAGTAAAATGAGGCATTCATATCTTTGTCACGCAGTAGGTTAAAGACTGAGCATTTATTTTCTGTAACAAAATACGTAACCTTTCCCTTGAGCTATGGTGAATACCATCTCGAAATTGCAAGCGCTTCTCGTGCTCAAGGTTTCGAGACTTTAGAAAAATTAATATTAAGTTTCTATTCGATATATGTACTAGGCTTTTCAATTATATACATATATAATTTTCTGAACGTGTAGTTGACCTTCTAGATCTCACAATTTCCAAAATATACTTTTAATGTCAGCTCCAGAGATCGATAAACCGGTTTCTATATATTTGACATTTATTAAGTATAAACTAATTAATGTTTTTCCATTGTGGGCATTAAAAGATAATGGGCCTGAACTTTCCGTGACACTTTGCAATATTTTGTATTGCAACAACGAATAAAGAAATTGTACAAAGGAATTTTCATTTAAAATAATAAATGTAATCTTTTCTATAAACATTCTCGAATTGTCCCTCTGTGCAGATGATAATTTTTATAACTGTATTATATTACCCCACGATCAAAGTCGTCTAGTCGGGATAAGCTTTTGAGTCAACAAACACGAAATTAAAATTTTGTATTACTTTCATTTTTGCAGCGGTTATCTTTCTTTTCGCATTTTGGGCGAATAAAAGAGTAGACACCTTGATTTAATGTAATATTAATATCGATTTTATGTAAAAAAGGATTAAAACTACGAAGACATTGCTAGATTACTTAAAAGTTAATAAAAGAAATTGTTCCGGTGTTAGAGAAATTCTCGGAGGAGACCTACATTCTGTGTTGAATTCGTGCAAACTCAAAAAAGTCCAAATTGTTTTTTTTTTTTTTTACCAAAGCTCAACTAATTCACCCCATTGCATTGATTTATTTTCTTTTTTGAAAATTTCTCCAGGGATAGCCATAATTGATCAGCAATGTATTATTTAAAATGAAAAAAAGAACGATTGTTGGGTCCAGTGCTATTTACAATGGTACACAAACAAACCCAGAGCTACCTGGCTGTATTTAATGGGGTATAATTGAGATTCCTTGGTGACTGAGTTTGTATGAATCTGACTGTCTACAGCCACCGATTGAAACTGCTGGATCAATCTATCGCGTTTTGGTTTTCTTTCTAACCACTCACAAAGACCATTTTCAACATGCTTAAAGCCTTTTGAGAAATGAATTCACCAATCATAAAGGACGGATAATTGATGAATTCAAAAGTGAATTTAAACTAACTTAAAATCTTCAGATGGATTTCAATTGAAATTCGCTCGTATTGAAATAAACTTTTCAATCGATATGATAAATATATTCCACTTTGGAATTTAGAAGAAAAATTAAATACACATTTAGAATTTCTTTGTTATCATGAAAGACCTTATGATTTCAAAACACAAAGCGTGTGGAAATTGCGGGCATTGTGTTATGCCACTGTGTTGGGTATGCGATATTCACAAATCTCTTTGACATGTATTATGGTGCAACGATCCGGGCCAGAACCTCGGAAAGAAAGGTGCGAAAAGTCCTATCTGGCGCGCTAGTAAAGGAACGGGAGCTTTAAACAATGTTTTCACTTTTCGTTAACAACAGAAACTATGCTTCGGAATATTAGAAATTAAAAGTGACATATAATTAAGCTCAAGTTATTCGCCGTCATTACTCAGCAATCTTCAGGAATAAAAAAAAAATAATAATAAAAATAAAAGTTCAGAAGTGATTGATTTGTGCTGGATTTGTGTTTCACGGTTTTTTTTAGGGGACTTAATTTTTGTGATTGGGATGTAGCGGGAAGGATGAAGGAGCTACGTCTCACCCCAAGGTGACAGGACATGGGAGGGACTAGTTTATACTCACTGTGTTTGTTTCTTACCCTATGTGTTCAACCCGCGGGTGAGTAATTTTAATTGCACAGATATTTTCGTATATCCTACCATACTTTTATTGTCTATAAAATTCTTCTGAAAATAAAAGCGAATATTAATTTCAAAAATATATAATTAATCACTGAAATTGTATTGTGTGTTTGTGTGTGTGACTGTGTGTGTAATTTTATATATTGTGTAACCATCCAAAGAAAGAAAACCCAACTGAACGCTACACTTTTTGATCCAGGGAACGTGCACCCATTATATTCCTTTTCTTTGGCTGACATTTCTGTGTTTCAAAGTAAATACTTTTAAGAATATACTAAATAATTAGCTAGAGATTTACTCGACTAAATGGAATTGTTTGGCAGTCCTGCACTAATGAACCATTTGTAGGCACTTTATCGGAGACCGGCCTGCTAAGTTTGGTTGCCCTCTGTCCAGACGTAATCGTTTAAGTGCCTTCTTCATCTACAATATCTTAAATGTCAAACATTTCTTGTGAAGTAGAATCTCCCAATGTAAGCTTTATATGGGGGTGTTTTGGAGGAAAGAATAGCCTCAGATTATAAAGCTTTTTAACGTTTGAGAAGTTTATCAATTTCAAAGTGGACGGGACATGAAAGTTGCACCGGTAGCCATTTCGGCACGATACCTTAATTAAGCGTTGTATAAAATGTCAGACGTATGTCATAAGACTCATCAAATTCTGCTTCCCAACGAATATCAGGGAAAATATTTTTCAATAATCAGTTTAAAGGACAGAGATATATATTAAAGAAAAATAACATTTAATATTCATTTCACCTAGTTGAGCCTCAGTAGAAATGAAGTGGACGTCATTTGCTTCATATATATAGAATGTACTTATCAACTTTTCTGTCTCCGATAAAATACCTTCTATTTTTGATAAGAAAACAAGTTTCATTTATGAGAAATAAAATTGAAGTCAAAGGTGTATATAGCTATCTTGACGTATCCACCAAGGAGCTGAATTAATTATTTCTAATATTTTCTCTCGTAATCGATGGGACACGTTTAATCATAAATATTTTACAAGAGCCTTACGTAATATTGAACTTCAAGGGTCCCTCTTAGTGTGCACGTATAATGTTTTGGCTTAACCAACATTTTATTTGCATGACCTACCCCTGAAATCCTATGACTGAAGTTAAACAATTGACAAAGCTCGTTCTTTATTAACATGTCTAGATAGTTTGTTGTTTTTTGTTGTATTATGTCATCCTAAAAGTGCTTTTAATTTTCCTAGCCGGGTGCTTGGAGTTGGTATCATAAGAGAGGGTAAGAGTCGGCTAGAGTCGGCAATCATAATTTATCATTACGTCATTATATACAGAAGGACTTGCATAATAATAAGTGAAGGATCAATTGTTCATACTTTTAAAGAACAGTGTTAGTAATTCGTTATTCCCTTAAAAGCAGATCACTGGTAAAAGAAGTACATGTATGCAAATACACCCAAACACAAATAGAAGCCAAAGATGAGAAATAGACAAGCATTTCATAAAGGGAAAAGAAAGAAAAACAATCAAATAGAGGAAGGAATTTATTTATGAGAAAAAAATACAACGATTTTTGTAAATCCTTTTCTTCCAAGTATGAATTATAAGTTTGCATACATTTTATCTGATATTAATATGTCTTGATATAAGAAATCCTTTAAAAATTGTCCCATGCAATATTGTGCTTTTGGTCGAATATATCTTAGTTATAATCCATAAATGTTATTTAAGGGACCCTTTGAATGCAATGTATATTCATTTAAACTCTATAAAGTTTTGAAAAAAAAAAATGAATAAATAATTGAAAATGCTTTCACAAGAAAGTCTTAGAATTTCAAAATGCCTTGTATGATGAATGCATGTATTATATCATGTTTTGAGTACCCGCGTAAAGTTGACACGGAAAGGATTATGAAAGATGATTTTTTGAAATTGTAAACCCAGTTATTAATTCGGCGATGTTCTTTCCTTGATTTAGATTACTTTTTCATACCTTACCGCAAAATGTCATTCCTCTTTCATATGCAATTCATTCCATGTATTAAAGGCCATCTCCTCTGTGATCGTTTTTATTAGCAATTAAATTTCAAAGGTAGTAAAAATATAAATGCCGTAAATATACATGTCGGGTCCTTTTCAGATACTTGAAAGAATTCAGAAATTTATACTACACGTTTTAATGGTGACCAGTATGTTCATATTTGATGAGAGGGAACAAAACATTGCTCAAACAGTCACTGAGTATTAACTATAGTTTAAGTAATCTAACTTTGTTTACTCTTGACTTAAAAGTAAACACGTACTGCTTAATTAGAAGTCTCTGAAAAGTGTTTTATCTTTTCAAGACATGGATTGAAAGAAAAAAATATTGTTAATTACATCTCTCAATAAAATGCAATCAGATTTATCAGTGAATATTGTTTACTTTATATTACCAACTCATACATTTCTTAACGATAAGCAAATATATTTTTGATGAAATCTTTTTACATTTGTCAAAATCAATGTGAAGTTTTATATCCCCTTTGCAAGGAAAAAAAATCTCCCCTGAGTTAAGATTTATCTATCTATGTGAAATACTTATAAAAATGTTAGAACCTTTTAAAAAGAAGTTTGGACAGTAAAGGTTTTTTTTTGTTTCATTAAAGCAAAAATCTGACATCTACTTGTATGAGAAGATATTTATGTCGTAAAATATGCACTGACTAAATCCTGAATTCCAGAATGCTAAAACTCTTTTGCAAAACAATAACTCGTTTTATAAGAGGGATATAGCTATTCTTGAAGTGATTAGTCACATAAAATTAACGTTAAAATTCAATATCTATTTGACTAGAAATCTCCGTATTTTAATATATATTTTTTTGCTTCAAAAGACACCACATATAATATTTCTTACAGAGATGTATTTCTAGGGAACAAGATGCATATATATCTGTGAGGATTTTTTTCTTTATTGCAAGGAATAATATATCTCTTCTCTTTTAGAAGATAATATATAGGTCAAGGTATGCCAAAACATTGTATGGTTTCCTTGGCTAGGGATGGATAGCTGGATAGTTTATCCGGGATATGGCTAAGCCAGATTCAAAACTCTTCATCATTATCTAATTTCCACCCCTATATTTCAGTCCCGACTTGCACACTTCCGTTTACCGGGACTTGGGTGACTAGCAATCGAGGAACATGGACCGTGTCTTCCAGCTCCATTCAGAACTTCAAGATGACTGTGGATGTTTCAGGGTCGAGCTTGTGGACCATGGACTGCTATTCAACTGACGGTACCAACTACGTCCTTAAGTAAGTTTACGTTACTGGAAATCACAGGTTGTCCAACATGTTCACCAATTAACACAAACTTCTCATCATGTAACAAAAGCTTGTTTTATCACATTATTTGAGAGTAGTTCCTATAAAGAGCAATTGTTAATTCTTTGAAGAATTTATGAACACTTGTGCAAATCTTTGAAAGTACCTTTTATTGCCTTTCATCGTATTAAATTGTACACATTGACTCTCTTTGAAATTCTTTGAAATTGCAGTGGGTTATTCATTTTATTTACCTTTTATCCTGAGACATTCAATGAATAATGGATATAAGGATCACAAAGCAAGTTCTTATCCACAATGCAAAATGCTATGTATACTGAAAATAAAAGACTGTGCAATATCAGATCACTAGAACAGATTCCAGTTATTATAACGAGTTCATTGGTTTGTATGAATAGAAATGGTTTTTAGAGGAATTAGAAAGTCTCCCCACTTTCCCTTTAATCAAGTACAGAAACAACTACCAGTTTATTGCTAAAATAAACAAGTCTTTCTTTTGAAAAGAATATTTTTTTAAGGAAAAAAAAATGCTTTCAAAGGTAAGGTTATACTGGTTCTCCCGTGAGTCACCAAACATTAAAAACTGGCAAAAATATACAGTTAGATTTTTCAGCTGTTATCCAAGCCAAAATAACCCTTGAGTTCTTCTCCCTTTGTGCATTCTTGATCTTTGCAAAAATGATCATGGAACGACATCATTTTAAACCAGCTAGATACTAGGACTGTATCAACATTGTGGTATATTCAGACCTCTTTATTAATTTACTAGTATTTATGGATAGATTAAGTCAACATGCTAGGTATTACATATCTATGTTGACATATATGAAAAAAATGTGATCAGATGGGACGGGGGAAATCCTGAATTTATCAAAAATTGTCCACATATAAATAGAGATGCAACTTATTTTTACTTTGACATGCCACTTATTTATGTTGAAATGCAACTCATTCTGTTGACCTGCAAATATTTGTGTCAAAATGCATTTTGTTTATTTTGACATGCAGCTGATATACACTTAATGTAATTCATTTAAACTCGCATGTAGACCAAATCTAAAAGGTGATGATAGCGAACAATATTAACAAAACAGAAACCGGTATGTGAACAGGAAAAAAACGGACTTCGGAAATTTCAGAGGTGAAATTAGATGCTTAGGAGCAGTAAACATTCCCTGTTGACTTGTCAAACTGGGCATGATCCCCATGTATGGATCAGATGGGCGGAACTTTCCTTAGTTTTATTCAGTATATGAATAATTGGTATGAAAAAAGTCAGTAGAAATACGACCCAATGAAAGATAATATTTTTTGCTAACAAGGTCTTTTTAACGACCATAAAATTTAGGAAATGCCGATTATAAACAAAGTTTTTTGAAATCTCTGGAACATCAAATTAACAGTGAGTAGCTAGCTTTAAAATGTATCGTACACAGAGCAACATCTTAAGTAGCGAATAAGTTGGAAGGCATGGATAAAGTGGAATGTTACTATATGAATAAGGAAAGTTGATTTTAAAAAAAGCTGAAGTCATTTCGTTTGCCATGTAATTAACTTGATAATTGACCTTTATCGTCTATAATCAGCATTGTATCCAAATATGAAACTTATGTGGCAGACTCTGTATTGTCTTTTATCTCAAGTTCACTGGGACATATCGAGTCAACATACGAATGAAAACAACTCTTGTTAATTGATAAAAAATTGCTGTTATATGAAGGCAACAGCAAATGTTTTCTTCCTCTATTTTACAAATTTCGGAACAAAATCTGCATCAAGGAACATAAAACGAGTCAGCTTATAAAGGAGCATAATTGGTGCCTCCCAGAATTCTAAGTTTGTTGGAAAACTTGGCTCAGTAAACATGGTTTCCGAAGACTAGATAGAGCTGTCAATGAGGAACTCCAGCATACCGGGTACTTCTAACTATATCCTATATGAACTTCAGAGTACTTGCCAAGTGTGTACATTCAGAGTGGTTTTTAATAAAGATATTTTGCTGATGGCCAATCAAAAGATGTAAAAAATTTCCGAACTGCATTTTCATTGAAGAAGAAATTGTCTACAATAATTATCAGAATGTTTTGACTTTAATGTATCGTGAGAAATTGCTGCGTAAAGTGAAAAAAGTCGAAAGTTTTGATGTAGAATTTTTTGAGAAATTTGTGGATTTTAATGAGTTAAAGTACTTTAGAGATGTTGAGGATCCAAGTCTGATTTACTCCACTTCTAGAAAATGAGGTAGCACAATATGTCTAATGTTTCTTCTCTACAGCATTTGATATTTTTGTAAGGAGTAAAAAAGGGCTTGTTAGAGAATTATGCTGGACCCATCATGTAAATAAGTATGGATATTAAGAATGTTTGAAGTCGCATGTTGGCGATATTTGATTATTTAGTCTATCAAAATGTACACCGGTCTGTGATGTGCATATTTAGCAGAGCTTTCAATGTTTTTCTTGGCTTTGTACTGAAATTTTAAGACTACCTTAACATATCAACGTATTACCAATATTTAAAGGTTGTAACCAAATTAGAATTACCTTGAAGTTCCTTTCTTGTTTTTCAGAATTATAAGTTGAGTAATATTTGTTTGCTTGGTAAATCAGCAGGGCCGTTCCCACTATATATGATTCACAGCTTTTATTGAATTGGTTTCCCTGATGATAGTAGTAGTTTTCAGCATTCTTAGCAATCTCACAGAAATTTTCTGTATTTTTTTGAGTGGAAGAAGTTTGTAATAGCTGTATCAAAATAGTTAAAAAAAAAACTGCAGTGGAAAAAGTGAGATATTTCGGACTTAACTTCCTAATGACTCATCCCGTAAAGAAATATTTTTCAATTCAATCATGTGTATCCTTGTGTTTCAAAACGGAATATATTGATTAATGCAAGTCTTGATTTTTACATTTTGAATTAGAAGTGGAATCCTTGAGAAACCTTTTTATTTTATTCTTTAGAGACTATTATTTTTTTTATTTACTTAAAGAGTTTAATTCTCTACACATATGTAAATTCGTTTGAATTCATATTAAACCTAGGTTTGTGTTTTGAAATGTATTGAAACTGAAAAGAATTCGGTTTTATTAATTTGAAATCTAAATGGTTTATTACAGCTGGGGGCTTGTTTGTGTTCTTTGATACGCTCGTAAATGTAAATTCTGTTTTAAAAAAATCTTCAGAGATTTTCGAAATGTTTGAGAAAGAATGATTGCTCTTCAGATATTCAAATGTAAAATGACATAAAAATAAATAAAATTCTGATTTTTAATATGCACTATGAAAGACGACGGCTGTACAGTCTACGCGACAGCAGGTTTTGCAATTAGTCCTTAAAAATTTGGCTTTGATGGAAACATGTCATTAATTAAAAAATATTTTTAGATGTAATTTAGTAGGGTCAAATTAAGAAGATAAATATTGGTTCACACACACAAAAATATCACAGTAAAAGATTATAAAAAAAAAGATTTAAAAATTTATTATAAATCCGAAGTCCATTTAGGACATATAGTGTATCAAGATATTTCGATGTAACGAATTCTCGAATTTACTGAACTAAATTCTCATTGTGTTTCCTTTATGAGCTGACCTGCTTTTATATTCTATGAAGCAGAAATTATTAAAATAATGAATTCTACACAAGCAAAAGAAATCAATTGCTGTGATCTTTAACTCGACATTTAGAGATATCGACGATGTATTATCAATTAACAATAAAATGTAGTTATTTTCATCCAGAAGTCGATTAAATATTTCACAGGCAACTTGAAATAAAATAAATTTGTCTGACGCCATAGATTCTACCACATCTGTTCCATATTTGGATGTTTTAATGACTTAAGATGATAAGGAACAACCAACAACTAAATTGTATGACAAACAAGTTGACTTCAACTACTGCAAGTTCTGTGCAACAATATATTCAAGAAGTGGTGTGAATCAGATGTGAATACTCAAAAATTCCAAAGACTTTTTGGACTCTTGGACAATTTGAAATCACAAGATTTTACCAAAATCAACAGCTTGAAATCTTACAACATTTCAACTTTATACACAACAATTCCCCACGATAAATTAAAGTCCGAGCTTTTTGATACCATTGACATCTACTTTTTCAATAAAAATGGAACTCGTAATTTTACTTACTTGGTTATTGGTCATTTGCAAAATCATTGTTAAAACACAATCTGATTGCATAAACAAGTACCCTGAAGTTAACATCAAAAAGATGCTTGAGTTTCTGATTGACAATATCTATGTGTTTTATTGGACACAAGATCTTCCAACAATCTATTGAAATTCCTATGGGTACCAATTGCGCTCCGTTAGCAGACCTATTTTTGTATTCATATGAAGCAGAATTTGTGCAAAATCTTATGCGTGAAAAGAAGAAAACACTTGCTGTGGCCCTCAACTCATATAAATATTTCGACGACGTACATGTATTGTCAATTAACAATGGTAATTTCCATTCTAATGTCGATCCGATATATCCCGGTGAGCTTGAGATAAAAGATATCATAGAGGCGGACACATCTGTTTCATATTTGGATATTTTACTTGGAAAAGACGTTAATGGTTATCTGACAACCAAGCTCTATGATATACGTGATTACTTTAACTTTTATATCGTTATTTCCCGTTCATGACAAGGAGCACACGGCGGGTGTGACCGGTCAGCAGGGGATGCTCACTCCTCCATAGCACCTGATCCTTCCTCTGATGTTTTAGAGGTCCATGTTTGCTCTGCTCCTATTTTGTATTGTATCATGGACTTTGATATTGAATACTGTTCGTTATCTCCATATCTGTCACTCCAACTTTTCGATCTTCAACTTTTCTCAGTTTTTAAATAATAATATGTAACATAGTATTAAGTAAAATCCCGTTATCACCTGTATTTGGTGTTTACATTTCCGTCCTTATTCGATACTTAAGAGCATGCTCAGAAAGTTTAGAGTAGTCAGTCTACTGAAAGGAAAGTTGATGCTGCAGGTATTTCACAAATCTCGTTTTAAGTCGGCATTTTGTAAATTATATCATCGTTATAACGGCATTGTTCGCAAATACTAGTATTATAAGGTCAAATTTGACTGACTTGTCTCATACCGTAACTTCAAGTTAAAGGCCACAACAAGTATTTCCATTTCACGCGTAAGATTCTGCACAAATACTGCATCATATGAATACAAAAATAGGTTTATTAATAACGGGGCGCAATTGGTACCCATAGGAATTCCAATAGATTGTTGGTCTGAAAAACCACATAGATATTGTCAGTCAGAAACTCAAGCATCTTTTTGATGTCAACTTCAGAGTTCTTGTGCGTACAATAAGAATGTTCTTATCAAAATAATTTTGCAAATGACCACTGACAAGGTAAGTTTACGAGTTTTATTCTTATTTCAAAAGCAGCTGTCAATGATGTCGAAAAACCTGGATTTTGATTTCATACTTGGATATTTTACTTGAAAAAGACATTAATGGTAATCTAACAACCAAGCTCTATGATAAACTGATAAACTAATTTTTCTATCGTCAACTTCCCTTACTTATGCAGCAATATACCTTCATCACCTGCAAATGGAATTTATATATCTCAGTTGATTCGATACGCAAGAGCATGCTCTACGTATGCACAATTTCTAAACCGAGGTAAATTATTCACAAACGAGTTGATAAAACAAGAATATCAGCAGTCTCGTTTAAAGTCATCATTTCGTAAATTCTATGGTCGATACAATAACCTTGTTCGTTATCTCCATATGTTTCATTGAGAACAATTGATAAAGACATCTCCATATCCTTCATCTTGGAGGATAGTTGTGTATAAAGTTGAAAAGTCGTAAATTTTTAAGCCGATGATTTTAATAAAACCTTGTGATTTGAAATAGTCCAAAAGTTTCTTGGAGTTTTTAGATTCCACATCTGATTTACACCACTTTTTGAATATATTGTTGCACAGTACTCTTGAAGTTTCTCCTTCACTACTGTTAATATCTTAGTTAGGAGTAAAGACAGAAACTTGGTTGAATATTTACTGGAACCAGCTATATATCTTTGTTTGTTAGGATTCTTATGAAGTTTCGGAATCCATTACTGAGTATATATATATGGTAGTTCAAATTCATTTTGGTTTTTTGGGATATTAAAAATATTCAAAACTGACATGTGATTTTGAAGAATTTCTTCCTTAGGAAGGGAACAATGAGTATGAGTTAGATTAACACTTGTAGAATTAAATCCAAGTTCTTCTAAAAAACAATTTATATAATGAGCCTTACAAACAAAGTCAGTGTTGTTACCTGCTTTGTCAGCAGGCACCAGTACGTACTGATCATGTAATCTATCTAATTCTTTTTTCACTTCTGGATTATTGAATATAGATGGATATATGGTTTTCATATTGCCCCTCAGTCTTTTAATACGCAATTTTAACATGGAGCTGATTCATTTAATCCATTCTGACAGTGTTATAACGAATCTTGAAACTTGATGTAACGAATTAAAAGTTATTTGTTTACAAATCTGTTAAATTCTTTATTACGAATTCAAGGATTTGTATTAACGAATTTAATTCTCAAAAATGAACTATTTAATTTCTTATAACGAATTAAAATCGAATTCGACAAACGGTTTTATCAAATTCATATATATTTTTCTATGGAAACTAATTTAGGTACAATCAAAAAATATTTTTTAACTCGATATGATGTATTTGTTGAATTAGTTAAAACTGTAATTACGAATTAAATTCGTTTAAACGAATACTTTATTTTTTTTATGATGAATTTAATTCCCATTCACAATTGCTAACTTTTTTTATAACGAATTAAATTCGCTTTAAAAAATTCAACAATCAAGGCCTATTGAAAAATATATTATGAGTTCGACATAATAATTTGTCAAATTTGTTTCAAGGAATTTAATTTGTTAAAACAAATTTAAGAATTCATTTTAACGAATTTTATTCGTACTAAAAAAATTTTAAACTCCTTATAACGAATTTAACAAATCTGTAATCACAAATGAAATACATTTAACGAATTCAAAGAAATTGTTTTACCTGATCCCATCTGATGTTTCGGAGATTCGTGTTTGCTCTGCTTCCATTTTGTATAATACTGTTTTATGAACTCTTTATCTTGAACACTGTTCGTTATCTCAATAGATTTCAGTTAACGAATTTAATTTGTTATAACAAATTTGACAATTCGTTACATCGAATAAAACAAATATTTTTGAATATAGATTTAAATGGACTTAATTTGTAAGTGTAATTTCTTTTTAATTTGTCATTACAAAGTCTGCAATAACAAATTAAATTCGTTACTACAAATTAAAAAATATTACAAAGTAAATTCGTTTAATTAAAAAAAATGTATGGGTCATCCATTTTGTAAAAAATTGTAATTTTTCCTTAGGAAAAATAATAAAATCATAAGATTTCTTTGAACTAGAGAAACTCTATGTTATGGTTCCAGCAGACAAGACTTGTACCAACATCTCTCATGTTTCCAAGACTCATGATTATAGATGTATTTTAAAACGAATTTTATAGGTTATAACAAATTCGACAATTCTTTATATCGAATTCACAAATATCTTTTGAGAGGTCTCAAATGGACTTCCGTCATAGGTTGTCAATTAAAGTGTGTGATAATTTAAAAATGTGTGTTGCAGGTCCAATGGAATTTTTAAACCATTCACCACCGTGGATACTTATATATACATCTGTATGAGTTTCACTTCGCAAAGCACCTCAAAATACCTGTTCAACGTGCTTACCTGTAAGTATTAACATACGACCTTTTATATGTATTACATTTCGTACAATTATAAAAAAATATATGTAACTTTCAAATATGAATAATTTATAACTATAATTACACATATACTATGATTTACTATCGTTTTCTGAGGATTCATGTCTTTTGTATGCTAGATCCATAAATGGATTATTATGACGTCTTAATAAATTTAAAATTTCTTTTAGAAAAAAATTTCAACGAATGTTTTTAAAAAAATGTGAAAAATAATGCAGGTACCTATATTAAATTGATAATTGCTTTAAAGAAGATGTTAAGAGCATACAAATTACAATTCTCAAACTGTTCAAAGGCAAACTAGACACATTTCCTTTGTCTAAAATGGAAAGTGTTCAAAAAATAAAATCATAACTGTTTGTCATTTTTCTACGAAAGCCTACAAGGGTCAAATTAGAAAATGAAGAAAAACAAATTAAGTCGTAATAACGACTTTTTATCTCGTAATAACGACTTTTTATCTCGTTATGACGATTTTTTATCTCGTAATAACGACTTTCTTAAGTCCTAATAACGACTTTTTATCTCGTTATTACGACTTTTTATCTCGTAAAAACGACTTTCTTAAGTCGTAATAACGACTTTTTATCTCGTAATAACGACTTTCTTAAGTCGTAATAACGACTTTTTATCTCGTTATTACGACTTTTTATCTCGTAATAACGACTTTCTTAAGTCGTTATAACGACTTTTTATCTCGTAATAACGACTTTTATCTCGTAATAACGACTTTTTAAAGTCGTAATAACGACTTTTTATCTCGAAATAACGACTTTTTATCTCGTTATTACGACTTTCTTAAGTCGTAATAACGACTTTTTATCTCGTAATAACGACTTTCTTTTTTAAGTCTTTTTTCAATAGTTTGCTATTTTTGACCTTTCCGTATTCCGGAAACTTATGACCGCCTCGTGAAGTTGATTTATACATCAAACTGACAAAATAAAATGAGTATCATCTGCTTATTAGGCACGTTAACGTTGCAGGGCGGGGGTGAAGGCTTCCCTATTATTTTCTTAAACATAACTATATATGGTAATTTGGTTATATATAGCATAGACTTTCACGTTGATATTTTGAAAGTTTTTGTCTGTGAACGAGGAATGTAAAAGAACATTTGAACAACAATTTAAACCCCCTTTTTGCAAAGAAATACATAATATAGTCTGCATAGGCATTGATAATTGCGGCTTACTGCGTAGCCCCCAAATATTTTTGTTGGTTTAGCCCCATCCCCCCCGTTTAGTTTGCTTTCGACACGCGCTTATGTATCATATATACTATATACAAGTAATATTTTGAAATGATTTCTGCGATGTGCAACACTAATGTCTTCAATTTAGCGGCATATTGATTAAGATTATAAGTGTGTAAACAAAACAAGTCCAAATATTGTCAATAATTATAGATTTTTGTCATAAATAAATTGTCAAACTCTGGTGCAGCTGTTTTTGACAATTTTTTTAACTAAACAATCATTGCCGGGCACGTTTCCGTTTTCTCTCCTAGAAAGATTAAGTTAAAAAAAATATTTCAAATGAAAAAAAAATAAATAAAAAGTCGTTATTACGACTTGAGAAAGTCGTAATAACGAGATAAATAGTCGTTATTACGACTTAAGAAAGTCGTAATAACAAGATAAAAAGTCGTTATTACGAGATAAAAAGTCGTTATTACGACTTAAGAAAGTCGTTATTACGAGATAAAAAGTCGTTATTACGAGATAAAAAGTCGTTATTACGAGATAAAAAGTCGTTATAACGAGATAAAAAGTCGTTATTACGAGATAAAAAGTCGTTATTACGAGATAAAAAGTCGTTATTACGACTTAAGAAAGTCGTTATTACGAGATAAAAAGTCGTTATTACGACTTAAGAAAGTCGTTATTACGAGATAAAAAGTCGTTATTACGAGATAAAAAGTCGTTATTACGACTTAATTTTTTTTTCTTCATTTTCTAATTTGACCCTTGTAGGCTTTCGTATTTTTCAGTGAAAATTACAGTTTAAAATGATATTTTTGTCTCGTTTACGTTCAAAGTATTCCCATACACCTTATAAGACTTAGTTATAGTTTAAAAAATATTTAACGAAATTTTTCTCTTAAATTTGATAAAAAGCTGTAGGCTCCTAGCTTTCAATTACTAGATATTGACCTTGTAAAATTCTTTTCAAGAAATGCTTAAATTTATATTTCTGATGTTAACAATTGTTATTTTTGAAATTAGCTGACTTTGAAGTTAAAACAAGTGTATTTGAGAGAGTTATATTACGCCATGTGAGTGTAGTGACTGTGACGTCATCAGAAGTCTGTAATGATCTTAGCACAGAACCTCACAGGATTCATGTTGCTCTACAATCCAGTAATTTAAAAAATAGTTTATATTGTTTACCGGGGCTTGCTTGTTTGGTTTATTGCTGCTTACACAATGAAAGAAATGACATTTACACATTAGACGAATGCACTGTGTGATGCTTTTTGTTTTCCGGGAAGGTTTGTTCAGTGGTGTTTTTTATGTTTACCAGTGAATACTTGTCAATCAGAGAACACAATTTCTGAACAATTAAAACAAAGTACATTTTATTTTAAAAAGTCGAAAAAAGCAAAACTACACAAAAGCATGCTTAAATGTAAAGAGCAGCACTCTTCTGGCACAATTGCTTAAGGTTTCCTCACTATGTTTGTATTAAAGCTGAAACGGAAGTAAAGAAATCACCTTCTGTGTATGAGCGTGTTATCATCAAGCACATCTCGGTAACGAGTGTTAGCCAGAGTGAAGTTTGTAATGCCACAACTGATCTTGGAATGGAAAGACACCACATAGCACTTCAGTCTGGTACTGTTTTACATCATGATGTTCTTTGCACTGATAATAAACCACATTTAAAAAGTCAATAATTTTGTGAGGGATTCGCAATAAAATGATTAAGACTAAAAAACGGGTAATGTTTATATTAATATTTGTAATCGTTGTTTCCCATATCATCATTTGAAATGTTATTAAAAGTTTTCGATTTTATATGGATAACACATTACTCTATATTTTCAACATGAAAACTTTTTTTTATTAAGCTTATTCCTTGTAAAATTTGTGTTTGTCTAAGATCCACAAAGAATATTAAGCGTCGGTTCCATTTATATATCAAAAAAGAAAAGGTCTTTAGTTTTAGGAAATGCAAAATTAAATAAATAAAATTTTTAAAAATATATAAAGATAACGAAGACTGAATTGAAATAATTGTACCTACCTATTACTAGGTTCGGAGACTGCAGGGGCGGTCACGTGTCCGACAAGCATCCAGGGCACCTGGTCTTACACGTACACTGGACTGTCTTGTAGTGACACATACCTGGACACGTGTACAGACAAAACAAAGTTCTCATACAATGACACGGTGTGCACAGATAACCCTATGTTCTCCAGTAAGTTTGTATATACAATGAAAAAACGCATCGAATAAAGTTATCATCGAATCAATTTGAAACAAGTTTCTGAGAAAGAAGAAAAATCAAACATTGTTGTTTCTTTTTTAAAATTTAGGTGATGGAACATTGTATTGTGTATACAGCGCTACGAGCGGAAGTAATACATACGTCACATTATACAATGCTGATTCCTCCGTCGCAAATCCTACCAGCTTTCAATTTTCTTGCATGGTACGTAGTTTTAATTAAATATTTTTTGTATGATATAAAATGTAAGGATTTCATAAAAGTGTGTTTGTTTTAACACAAGAAAAGACAAACGATTGGTACATATCTCTGATAGGTATATGCAACTTCTGGAAGCACTGTATCTGCAACTGTGAATCCAGAGGAGTGCGTCACAAGTCAAACCTCCACGTCCTTGACTTCCACGTATGGCAAGACCGTCACCTATACAGATATTTCCACAAGTATGTTCACTTTGTATAATTTTATTCCTGTTTCGAAGAACGATTTTTAACTATTTTACGACTTTTTTGATAAAAATATTTTTACAATGTTATGCTTACATTTCAGCTCCCTGTAGTAAGTATATAATTTTTGTCTGTTAAGATTTTAGTCAGAATTGAAATGTTAGTAGTATCTCTTATTTATATCACAATATCCTTTTACTAGCATTTAAATCTGATCTAAAATAAAAATGTTCGAGTATGGGATGTAAAATTTTCACTATTAAATGTTATGATTATAATACTGTATTTCAAATCAACAAGGTATATCTAAAAGAGAAACAAGTTGATACAAGTGCTCTATGCAAAATATTTCATCCTATGAGTATATGAGGTCGGCTGCAGAAATCTTTCTCTAGTTCCGTGGGTCTGGTAGGACATTAACTAGCTAACTTTCAAAGAGTTATCACAGAGAAAACAAATAGAAATCGAAATTTAAGATAATCATGAAGTTTTTTAATATATTTATTCAAAAATATGATGTTATTTTAGATGCAGATGGTAAGATATGACATTGTTTATATCCCGACCTTTTGCATTTACATGTATTTTGTGGTTATTTTTTGTTCCTTTAATATTTTGTGTAATCTTGCATTTATTCCTATTTTTACTTGCTTTTCTGTAATATTGTAAGCATTTAACAATAATTTGAAGTTTTATAGAAATAAAGCTATATTGAACATATTTCCGTTTGTCGATTGCAGCTAAAGAAACAAGACAATTATGAGCATTATCTATAAATAATATTTTGCAAACAAAGACTATGGATTTCGTACCATTTTTATCCGTAAATCAGCATGGATCTGGATGTCAATCGTTATAATAATGAATACCTTCAGTTTGTAGACACATGTAGACATATCGGTGTCATGATATAACTCGTTTCCTTGATATCAAACTACAATTGTAGTAATTCTCCGCATCAAGAATTTTATTTTAATCAAATCTGATACTGTTTATACATTTGACGGTGATGGTCCCATGTTTATCAAATGATACCAATATGCACCGATATGTACAAATCAATGCTATGCTCTTTTCAACGAATCTCAAATACTTGTAACTCTCTAAGAAATCTAGATTAGACGCGACCCCCCAAAAATAGAATAATAGGGGTCTTAGACATATTGGACAACTCAGACATCTTCATTTCCCAGGAAAACGAACTCGTTAATTTAGTAACCTTTTCATTGATCATTTGATAATTCAATCATTAAAATATTCTCATTGTACGCAAAAGTACTCCAAATTTGATATGATTTATGATGTTTTATTGTTGGAAGATTGGATCTTTATCGGATTTCCAATGGGTTCTAATTGAGCCCAGTCTTTAGCAGAGTTATTTATCTTGTGAAGAGAATTTATTAAAAAAAACTTCTACTTGAAAAAAAAAAGAAGTCTCTTAATTGTCGTGGCCTTCAATTGAACATTATGATATATCAAAGTTGTTATTTTTATATTTTATCAATTAACCATATTCATTTTCATCCTTGCATTAATTCAATTTAGCCCTAACTATTTGAACTCAGCATAAAATATACCATTAAATCTGATTATTATCACCTGTAAAGGGGGACATGTCTCCCAGTTGATTCGAAACACAAGGGCTTTCTCTACGTATGAACAATGTTTAAAACGAACTACGTATTAAACACTGAAGATTCCAAAAAACTCGTTTAAAGTCAACATTTCTAAAATTCTATTGCCAGCTTTAACATATACAATTAACTTGCCAGCAGATATATACAGTCTATCATTAATTTTTTCAAACCAATTGTTAGGTCATTAATTTTACAGAACTGTGCTTGCTCTATTCCCATTTGTATTTTTCTGAAGGTCATTTGAGCTTCATCACTATTTTTTTTCTTCATATTTCATTCTGCTGTTGTCATTTTCATTGAAAATTTAGAATTATCAAAATGCAATACATAATTAAGCTTTTGTTCCTCAAACAGTGATCTTTTGTTGAATTTTCTGATTTCATGTAAACCTATATACATGTGTATTAATAAATTGTGTGTTGTGATTATGTATTCATATTCCCCCAACATTTATTATTTAGAGATCTTTTTTTTTATTCCTTTTATATCCATTGTATTACCTTCATAATACATATCCACCATATCCCATGAACATTTAAATTTGAAGCCTATAAAAAATGAAGCTCAAAGATGCGAAAGGAGAAAAATTCATCATAATTAAGTCCTTTCTGTGGAAAATTGAATTAATTTGAAAGTTTGTTATGATAACCATATACTAGTATGAAATCTATTTTAAGTTGTTTTTTTCCAAAAATATATATATTTTTAAAAATATCTATACAAAATATATTGATTATTCAAGTAAAATATAAATAGAAAAAAATATTTAGCTATTTCTCCTATTATTAAATCATGCGATGCTTAACCATTTGTGATTTTTTAAAACTCCAAAAACTACTCATACATCTGGAGTACATTTATCAAATTAATTCAGACTTGCTCATTTTAATATTAAAGACAACAAAATTTGTGGCATTATATAAAACTCCTTCTCTTACCTCAAGCTATTTTGCAAAGCATATGCTGTTTTTGATGCCTACATGTACACATGCATGTTTGACAGATGACAGAACCCTTGATACCTTATGTGTGTAGACTCCAATTTGATCTGTAGGAAACATTGCTTTATTACTCAAGCACACAATTATCAAACTCAGAACTCTAATTTATCAGTGTTTACACCAATAATCAATTATTGCAAGATCTTGAAAAATTATCTAGATAAAATCAAAACATTTTGGCATACGATGAAAGATGACTCACCTAAATTTAATCGACTTGATACTAGTCAATGTAAGTACAACGGACCTTTGTTTTCTTGAATAAACTTATAAATTCACACTCTGACCATGTTTTGTTCAAATAATTTCCAGATCCGACCACGACATCTGAAACCGATTTAACTTGGCTGTATATACTTCTCGGCGTTCTAATATTTATAATCATCGTTTTAATCATCATCATTCTCCTATGCATCTTCTGTCGTCGAAAACGACCCCCAAAAGATGACGAAGAGCGCAACATTACTGAAGAGTCGGATGACGATAAAAGCACAGAAGACCAGAAGAGTTTACAGGAATCACCAAAAGAGGAAACCAAACCAGAAGAGGAGGAGGATGATAGGGCGTCCCAGGACTCGGGGTTCATCCCGGATAAAATTGACAAGGAAGAAGAACAAAAGCACGATGTTTTACCCGGGTCAGAAGAGAAGAAAGAGGAGGAGGTCCGAGTGGAAGGTGACGGACAAACAAAGGAGGATCAGGAGAGACCAGATACAGCTGTGGTGAGTAGAGAAACCTTAATGGTGCTATTGAATAATGTATAGAAGAGTTTATATTTTGGGAAGATCTCTATTACCATAGTCCCTGCTAGTGACGACGTTCTTGCTGCTGAAATACAAGTTGTCATGCTAGATGCATTAAAATAGTTTGATGGTAATGAAATGCGGCGTGTTTCTTTTCTTTGCAATTCATTTGGTTTTCGATCTTAAAGATAGGATATATTTATGGATTCCATGCATTTCTTTTAACATATGTTAATAACATAACTGTGGTAAGTAAATATATTCAAAATTAAACATTGATTTCACTGAGAAAATTCAAGGACATTATCTTCGATTCGTATTTAGCCTGTCTGGTAATCTATCTACATAGCTTAGTTACATAATTTTGCAAGTAAACAAAAACAGATACCGAGCACTGGCAACAGAAGTTATGACTATCAATAATTCTTTCAATCAATATGACTTGTTCCATCGATTTAAAGGGAAATTTAATAGCGTTTTGAAACTCAGGACAAAATAATTTGGACCCTATAGAGAAATGCAAACAAACGAGTAAAAGGTTTAAAAGAATTATGTGTCGGTGAAAGATCGTAACGTTGGTAAAGTGTCATGGCGAATTCCACCATTGATCATGAATTTATGTGTATTTATTCTGTGGAAAAAGTTATTGTTGGTGTTTCTCACAAAATTTCATCGTTTTCAAAGGACTTGTGATAAGCTGAAATTGTGAAGGACAATAATTCTACGTTTGGAAAACATGAAACGGATCATTTTTACCATTCATGACTAACTTTGATCATAATCGTAGAAAATTTCACATCATCTGGGGACAACATTGTCTAGGTACAACGACAGAAAAATTTAGACTCTAATTTTAAGCACCCCTTTTTATGATGCACAACTGTAACGCACAACTTAATATTCACAGAGTAAAATGTCGGATCTCGGTAGCACTCTAGCACCGTCTGAACAGGTTGACGGGCCTACGCCCTTGCCACTGGAGGTAGGTATAGCCTCGATCCTAAACATGTGCCTCACACGCTCAAGCTGTACGCTCTAAGAGTACCTCATACCCTTGTAAAAGGCAGTGTAGATCAAGGAAGACTATTTTATTATCTACAGACGTGGTAAGTGGGTATGAGGACTTCTTAGAAAAGTACTCGGGCACCTGTCCATTACGTAGCATCCTCTATAGACCTACCTGCTTCCACGCCTTCCTGTCCGCTTGGTTGTATAGACCAGTCTGTACTGTGACGGATGTCATCATCTGTTCTCGATCCCCATGGCCTCCATTGCCTGGCATCACCTTCAGCCTCCGCAAGCTTTGTTGCAATATACAGATTATAATTTCATATTTCACTAAATATCTTTCATGTTTTTGATATTGTAACTCTGTCCCCATTGCTATGCTTACCTTTAACTTGATAATATGGGGTATATGTTTGCTACCTGATTCTATTAAAGTTGTAAAAATTCTTATTTCAAATTTAACAGTGAGGTCATTTGGTGCTTTTTTGTTAATACATGTATAATTATCATTATATTGTTGTTTCAAAGTGTACAAACCCCATGTTTTTTCTCACTTTTATGGTGTGTTGTTTTACTTTCCACTCTTTCACATTGGTGTTGATTTGAAGTGTTCACGTAAATAGCTTTTGGTCATTCAACCAGTGAGGAGCATTTTTATTTTTTAAAATTTAAATCATCTTCCATTAAGGTTGATTTTCATGAGGAAGATGAATCTCCAAAAGTGGAAGAAAAGGTAACAATGAAATGTTGTGTCCCACGCACTTTTTGGGTTAAGGTGTACATGTGAAGGGACAGTTTTCCCTTGCACGGTAAAACAGCTCTTTAAGTTGAATTAAATAGAAAAGGATTTGTGTATAGGGGTGTTTGTACTGATTTATCGCATATAGATCCCACTTGCAATCTTTATAGATCCACAAAACAAATATTTCGTTCAGAGAAGATAATCAGAACTCTACAACAAATCCCTTTGATACCCAGGACAGGAATAAACATTTATAGATATCTGCTGAAATTGTAATGTATCTGTATCTTCTCATTACATTGAATTAAAAACGAAGAAACAAAAGGCACCTAGGTGGTGTAACACTCCTAGCACAGAATAAACATATTGTCTTATACACAGTAATATATGTACACATTGTAGGGGGAAGGTTGCACAGTTCAGTATGTTGTATGGGAATTCCTGGGTAGTATAGATGTGGACTTTTCAGATAAGAAGAGAAATACTAGTAGGTCAAAACCATCGTACAATTCGACAAAACCAATGTTTTTTGTTTATATATTAAGACCATCTTTAAAAATTGATTTTTGAGTTAAAAATAAGTTTGTCGAACGTGTTTGATTATGAGTAGATTATTTGCATATTTTTTCTGACAAGTCTGGAAAGTCGAACTATTAAGGACAAAAGTGCAGAGGGCTTTTCCCTTCTGGAAGAACAATGCTAAAACAACAAAGGGGATACTGAGAAATGAATACTTATCATATTGACATTGCCTTGGTGTGTCTTATTATTCACCCCCTATTTTGACAACGTTATAGATTGCAGAGAACGCAGTCCTGCAGCGAGGATCAATATACGAACTTTACAGACCCTTGACTGAATAGACATTAATTTATTACTGATGGTCGACTTCTTGAAGAAAAAGTTCTGACATGTTAACAAAAAGAAAATGCTTTCAGTGGGTTTCAATCTGTTCAATACTGATCTAAGTGTTTCTTAATAATCGAGTTATATATTTTTCTAGCAATTTAAATCTTTAGCGTCAGTCTGGAAATCCTTTACAAATATTTTGACACACACACACAGAAGATTCTTGCATTAATTTTAGCTCTAATAAACTGTTTTATTAATTTAAAATGAATAAGTATTCTTAGATTTACGAAGGTATTCAAAGAAACATTGATTGCTATTTTGTTATTAGAAAGAGGACAGAGAAGCCAAAATCAAGGAAAAAATAAAAAGAGTAGAATTGAAGGTATTATTGTGTAGGTGATTTGGGGAAATCAGAATAAACTTTGTTGATGGTGTTGATAGAATATATTTTTGGTGACATTGCAAGGAATGGTTGGGTTGTGGCACTTTTCAATTTATTTCATATTTTATGAAGAAGCAATTGCGATTCACTGGTTGCCTTTATATGCTTTATTATTGATGCTGTGCTTCCAAAAAACGTTTCCAGTAAACATTCAAGAAATAAATATTACAATATTAAAATTGGTGATGAAAAAATCTTGTTATATGAAATTGGATGTTGATTTTTTATAACAGGAGCCCACTCCGAGGGAAGAGGAACATCATGACGAGCAAGTAAGTGGCATGTTCATCTCGAGTCAGTTTAATGTCGGTTCTATCAGGACACAATTATTTCATTTGATTAAAGAGATCTCTCCATGCCGTTGTTTAGATACATAAAACTGAAAAATGAATTGTTAAAACTGCATTGATTTTCTTTCTTTTCAGAGACCAGAGGGACCAAGTTCTGTAAGTTACAATTTTACTTCATAGACATTACCTTCTTGATTGAAGTTTCATAATCATAACACTTACTTCACTATTTTTCCTTTTATAATGTAAAGGAAAGCGGCGAATCTACTGAGGACGAGGAGGAAGTCCAGAGGCGGATCAGGGAAATTGGGGGGAAGAAACATGGACCAGATTATGTGGTAGGATTTTATTTACATCAACCTTCATTGGCTATTTGTAGAACCTTTGGTCTTTGGCTAATACATGAGATTCATTTTCAGCCTGAAGGCCAGTTGAGCAAGGTGCTGGTCACCAGGGATATGCATGAGAAAAAGAGAAACAAGAAACAGAAGAAACTAGGTCGCCATGTTGGAAAATCTAAAAAGAAACAAGACAAGCGAAAGAAAGATGGCGGTACCCCTGACCCGTTAGAAGAGGAGTCACTGAGACGGAATGGGGACGGGATCAAGGCGGAGTATATGGAGCAGTATAAGAACAAAAAACGGATCGAGACTAAACTGGATGAAGAACATTACTGGAGCGTAGATGACGGTCTGGATCAGTTCAAACTGGAAGACTATGATGACGTGAGTGACGAAAGACGTCTATCACTTAAAATCCTCTCGAACACTCATTTTATAAAAAATGATAATGCTTTAAGGGTTTTTGTTAATTCTATAGCATTTAGAATCTCACGTATTAGGTTCAGCAAGGGCGAATGGACAACCTGAGGCTAATTGTATTCGGCGCGTCGGCGCGCTCGCGCAACAGATTTTGTAAATAAAATTTATCGCTTATACAATATTTGTCAGCATCGGGCTCGATATTTCACTCGATATTTCTATACTAATCAAAGTACTGAAAGTACCGATGGGAGTTGATTTTGACGATTTCCATAAAATTTAATGTTTGATACTTTGTTCACAACTTTTTCAAATTATGTTCATTTATGCTCCATAAGAAAGATGTGAGAATTAAATGAAAAAAGGTTATTCTACAGAGTCAAAAAGGTAAGGTTGTTTTGATCACCATAACCTTAGAATGATATGCCAAAAAAAGTAAGACTTTTCCTCTGTTCTATTATTTTAAGGTGGCTCATTACATCCACAGTTTATTTTGGATTTCAATACAGCACCACTTATAATGTAGATGTCAAATATCCAGATGGGGGTATTGATATCATAAATATTTTTTTTTAGAATTTTTTAGTTTTTGTTTTATTTTAGTGAAATGTTTTTTTCAGGTTTATTATTCACAGAATTTCAGAATTTTCAGTGTCAAATGATGGGCATCTTCTTAAGACAAGTACACAAAGTGAAAATACCTCATAATACCTGATAATAATTTTATTAGAAAAAAATAATTTTCTCCTAAAAAACAATTAATGTCATTATCTTTTTAATCTATGCATAAAACTTTTAAAAAGTGTGTTCTGAAGAGACAAGGAATGTATTTCAATGATATACATGTGTCAAATTGAATGAAGAATGTTTAAACGAAATGAAAAATCCAATTAAAAAAATATTTGGTATAAATGTCCACTTTCAAGAGTTATCTTTCCTAATTAGCCAAGACTCAAAACACTATGGAACATCTGAAATTCATATTAAAGCTTTAAATTGCCAGAGCATACATTTAAATCAATAAAACAAATATATAAATTAACACCAACACAGTAAATAGTGCAATTAAATAAAGTTTTAATTTCAACAAGGTTGTAGATTTTAACTCGAATTTCTTCCATACATAAATGTCAGTGATTGATAGAGCTCATTGCATGCATGGCAATGAAATTGACATTACTTGTTTGGCGAAGATTTGACTGTTGCTTTCTTTTGTTTCTGCCTAAGAGCAATGCTTCTTAATTGATGCATAATGAATCCGTTACTATGTTTTCACTGTTTACAACACCGCATGTTTCATCTATTTTTAAAGCGTTTTAAAGGTCAGGGTCATATTATAGAGGTTCCTACACTACTCGTTCCCTGAGCAAACCGGCCGACACAATGGAGGTTTGTTTTTTTGTGTAGTACGTCATCAAAAAGTGGTGTAATGAGCCTCCTTAAATAAATTTCAAAGTATTTTTCTGACCTAAAGTTTGTTTAAAAGGGCTATTAATAGCAAAAACATTTCTGTAACTAAAGTTACTCTCCATCCTCTAATAAAGACAAGTTAATCTTTAGTACAATTACATTTGTATTTTTAAAAGTAACAAGGCATCATGTTCAAACACTTATACCAATGTATGGTAGCTTATTGCCATGAAAATCAAGTCTTTAAAAGGAGGTTAAACTCTAGAGTATAGGGTCATAATGTAATACTGGTGAATTTAATTTGTTACATTGGCGTCGGAAGCAAATTGAAAGGGGGGATAAGTGAAAGAAAATAAATAAATTTCGAACCTGAAAAATCTTAGCAAGCACCCCCCCCCCCCCCAAAAAAAAAAA
>PRKT01000053.1:989568-1025944 GCA_003671525.1 Saccostrea glomerata
AAAAAATGCAGTAAATTTCGGATTACACTTGCACAAATCGTGGGTTAGACATGCGTGGATCAAAGGGGATCCGGATCCCTGGAAAATTCTATTTTTTTTTAAATTGACATAGTAATATTACTAAATCTATGTCTCAAGCCCTTTTCCTCCTTCCGCTTTGAGCCACCACCTCCTAAAGAAAATTTTCTGGATCCACCTAAGCAAAAAAATACAATCGGGCTCGGGGTGTCGACTTGAATATAGCCGATAATGCTTTTATTATAAATAAAATCGCTGTCATTTGAGTGTTTTAATGCAGGGAGAAAATACTTGTGTGATATTATGATGAGATGGACGCGCTGGCGCGCCGACGCGCCGAATACAATTAGCCCAACCTGATATTGAAAGTTACGCAACACAACTTTTTTTCAAGAATTCAGATTAAATTACATTTACACTTGCGTCAAGTGAATAATCAAAATGATTTATAGACTATCAAAATCCAGCCGTCCTGGGTGGATTACATAAGGTTAAAATTTGCAGACGTTCTAAATCTTCTACTCTTTTTCATGCCATCAACATTTTCAATTTAAACTTCATACAGCACTTTAAGAAGTTCATAAAATGGATACATTAAAAGTTTCCTTGATTTGATTTGTATATGAACTTTAAAGTGAAAAAACAAATTTCATGATCAATTGAAGCTTTGAAAGAAGGACTTTACAAACATTGAGAGGAATAAAAGACTCCATTGTTTTCTGCACATGTTCAATATGATATAATTCTATGTGACCTTCTGGTGGTACCCAGGAAAGAAATGAATAAATTAAAAGACATTGATTTTACTCTAGTTTGTTTGAAGTTGAAAATAAAACGTTTGGCTAACAGTTTAGACGTCTGTTTATTGAAAATCAAAAACATAGAGTTAATAAAAAATGATGAACATGTACTCCATATTATAACATATCAGTTTTGTATTTCGACAATATACGAGGGGTGGTAGAAAAGTTCGCGGACAAGTTCTATTGTGAGCGCGCTATTTTCACTAAACCGGTCAAACTTTCCAGATATAATCTTGAGCTTTTTTCCAATAGATATACAAGAATTTGGTGCTCTCCGGTGATTATTGAAAAATATACGGCATTTTTATTTTGATAAATCTTGCTTCACGGAGCATGCTACATTTTGGCACGTTTATATCACAAAGACTCTTTATTAAAATTAAAAATTGCACAATTGTGGTGCCAAGAGATTTATGATACTTTACCTGCCGCTAAAGTATGCAGGAAACGTCACTGGGAGAAATTTTGAACTAAATTGGAGGGTATATGACTGTTTTATAGACGTTTATAAATGATTTACGCGTAAAAACATAGCCAAAATTCGGAACGTCATTGAGCGTCATGGAGCACTGCACTACGTAAAAATTATGTATGCAGACAGGAAAATGTCTAAAATTAGATTAAAATGTTCAAGATGCTGCCGGGAATATCCTACACATACAAAGAACAAGTTTTCAAATGGTTGTAGCTTCAAAGGAATGGAAGGAGTAACATTTTGAATGATTAACTCCATCGATACTTCAATACCCCCCTATCGCATGGACGTTGCGTTGCGCCTATGTGGTTTTGCATAGTTTCCATACCTGATCGATTGACTGCATAGACTTTTTTTATCTTTTAAGATCTCAATACTATCCGAAACAGTACAAAAGACATTATAGTAGAAAAGTAATATGTCTTGATATAGATATTCAATTTTAAAGTAGAAAAAAGATAAGAAAAATCTGAAGAAATGAAAGATTTATAGAACTGCGACAAAGCTTAAAGAATGGAAATCTGGTTGTCACGTCGCTTACGTCAAGTGATTGCTCCGTGAATCCCATAACCCCATAGTAAAAATAGTTGTAAAATTTTAAGATTTTATTTTATAGACCTGATTTTTTACATACCAATAAACAAAATGTAGGAATACATTCAGACATAGGTCATACTTCAGAGTACACAATAGATTTTCTGTAATTCAATGTGTCCGTGAACTTTTCTAACAACCCTTGAATGTGTCAAAATATTGTCAAACTCTCAAAATTTTATTAAAATCTGACCTTGTCTGCATTGTAATTCATTTCTTTTCAATTTATTACATAAGGAATTCGAAGATTCATTTCCAAAGGAGGAAGAACTGAATAAAGATGAGGAGAAGATGGAGGTGGAAAATCTTGATAATGTCGATGACGCGACTCGTGCGAACATCGACGGCGGTGAGAAAGACCGCGAAAAGGACAGCGGAACGGACAGTCCAGGACTGAAGGGAACTGGACAAAGAGACTATGATAACGATGCTAACATCGACAGTGATCCGGATCTCCGCGATGTAGAGGATGACGACGTTTTCGATGAAGAGTATGTCAAAGGAACAACCAACCTTCCTCCAGGATTCATCCGCGACTCAGAGGGTCGAATCATTGTAAGTACAATAATTTTTTTTCGAGTGTTTAATTAAAAAAATTTGTATAAAAAGGTAATGTTTTTACGTCTAAATTTTAGAGGGTGACAGATGGCCAAATTATATCTGAGGAAGAAATGGCACGGTATTTCAAGAAAGCCAGAATCAGAAGATTGTTTAGAATTCAGCGACTGAAGCGGAACAAGAAAGGACGACCTACAGGGGTAATGAAAAACAATTTCTGGAATGATTTTGAAATAAAGAAGTTAATTTGACGAAAAATAAATGAAAGATTAAAAATGATAATCCTTGTATATGATTTATGTTTGCAGGGTTATATAGCTGATGAGTTTGGTCCCGAAACAACATTAGCTAAAGGTGAGGAGAGGAAAGAGGTGGAGGGAGAGGACGGACCGAAACCCAAACATCCTCGATCCTCAGCTGACAGACTAGGTTCATCAGAGGTACAAGTTCCAAATCATTACAATCTTAACAAAATATGTCTATAGGAAATCGAAATTATTAATGGAAAACAAATATTGTAGGAGAATGTATTAGTTATTGATTCATTTAATTGATCAGATTCGATACTATAGATATCATGCCTTATAGAAATTTTGATATGATCGTTAATTCACTTGTTACCGGTTGCTCAACAATTACTTTATGAAAAAAATGGGAGAACTGTTCGAGGGAGAAGAAAAATGAAACTCCTCAATTTAAGCATAAGGCTAAATTGTTTCATTGTCTCTTTGTATGAAATTGACTTTTCTGTTGTAATTTTTAGCGAAAACAAAGAACCTCTTTAACCAAAGTAGATAATACCGGTGGAAAGTCAGTGGCTTTCAATGTCGGTAAAGAGGACGAGGACGACATTGTATTGTTCGGCGAAGACGACGATGACGTCAAACGGAAGGTCTGGTATTCATTAACTTCTGTTTGTCATGATTCACTCATTGTGTTTATTGAAAATCAATCATAAACTGTAATCTTATGATGAAAATAGGGTCGGCGTGATGTTGCAACACCAAGCCGGGAACTTCTAAAGAAACGCTTGTTTAAATCTCGGAAAAAACGTGACCCTCATGTAAGTGGAACCAAAATGAATACCAACTAAAACTTTTAAATAAAATTAAATCAGAACTTTCGCCTATTAAGACCATGATTCATAATCCTATTCAAAACCATAACTTGATTCCAGTTAATACATGTGTCGGAGTCGGAGAAACCAAGGGAACTGAATGACTTGGTGAAGGTTTACGG
Organism: Saccostrea glomerata; assembly: GCA_003671525.1. Lineage (NCBI taxonomy): Eukaryota > Metazoa > Mollusca > Bivalvia > Ostreida > Ostreidae > Saccostrea > Saccostrea glomerata. The sequence goes on from PRKT01000053.1 coordinate 993,256, forward strand.
TCGGGGTGTAGGAGTGGGATCGTCTATCGGAGGACCAGGGGTAGGTGGACGGCCACCTCTTCCTCCGTCCTCTCTGCAAAGGAACGACAGCACGCGGGGCTCCCTTAATCCAGAACAGCTCAGACAGTTCAGACAAGGACTTGCCAATGATAGGAAGTTTTTGGAACAAAGGAAAGGTAAACAAAGTCTTTCAGCGTAAATTGTTTACTTGTGTTAAACATTGTGTAACCTATTTTATTTATTTGATGTGCTTTTCAGGTGAAAGAGACGCCCTTGACGTTAGGGAAGCATTCACAACTCCGAATGATCTTGAAATTGAAGAAATTAAAATGGATAATGAGGTACATTTACAGGAGTATGTTGACTAAGAAATTACAGTAAATTATGAATTCTTAGTGTGCATTTGTAAGGTTCCAAATGGATTCTTTTTTATTTAGGATGGTAAATCAATTGATATTGGGGATGAGGATGAGTTTGTACTGGTGGGTGATAGAACACAGTCTAGACCAGATGGATACGTAAGTACTTTTCAGATCAATTTGCAGATCAACAGAATCCGAGATTTAATTGTAAATATGGTTTGAAAACTTTTTTATTTTCTTACAGCAATATTCACCTGAACCATTTTTCACGATTGTGCGACGCAGTGGAGAAAAGCTCAACAATGAACAAGGAACGCCATGGTGTACACGTCACGAACTACGTCACACTATTCCATGGTCGCTCAGAGAACCTACGTCTATGACGAGGGCCAATACAACACTTAATGAATCTGGTGAAAGCATGCGCTTAAATGGTGCTTCAAAATCTGCAGATGCCAGGAAACGAGATATGGACGAATGGCGTCTTAAAATACTTTTGGAAGAACTGTATAAAGACAAAAAGTATTTTGATCACGTGATTGACTCAACAGGTATTTTAAATCTTCAAAAAAATCCTTCAAACAAAATATTTTTTTACTTGCAACTCCCTTGGAACCAGTTGTGATATTTCTTTTTGTTTTTTTATAGAACGAGATAAGGATCCGATATTAGATGAGAGGGACCTTGCAGAACATGGACGTGGATACCTGCTAGACAGAGCTGAATTCTGGGATCAACAGATGAGGGACCATCCTATTCCCCTCCCACCGTGGTGTGTCCCCTCTCGTGTAAATACAACACTGAAGTTAGAATCAGGGAGGGGGTCTCAGACCTCCACAGTGACTCCCCCTATATATAGATCCACGCCCCCGCCCAATAACGTGCCAAACAATAGCAAAGACTCAATCTAAACCTCTGTTTGCAATACCTTTTATTCTTCACCAGAGATTACCTCCTTGGAAAACATCAGCCTAATTCTTCCATGTGATTCGGGAATCAAATATTTTTTGAGATTTTTTCTTGACAGGTTGTTTATTGAGCCTTGAATTTCCTTGGATTTCTGTGATAGGATGAAAATAGTTTGCAATCGAAGGACTTTCCCTTCAAACTAGTGTTAGATATTATGTTCATTTATCAATTATGTACGTTGAGTATGATTTAATGATTTTTCTAGATTTTTCTAGATAGATTGAACTGTAGCCGACCTTACTTGCTTATAAGGCATTAATAGTTATCTCATGGATTTTCTGAATGAAGTTTGAGAGTCTAAATGCTGAGCTGTGATACAAGACTGTGATGAATGTTATTAAAGTTATCTATCAGTATTATTTTAGATATTTATTTGTTTGCAATTTAGTGTGTCCCTTGTGTAACCACATCGCTCAAGTTCTGTAAGCTTTCCAATTTGTTTGGATCTTGTATTCTACGCAAGTCTTACTCTGGTGAAAGTTCTTTATAAATGTATGCACTTTGCATTTCATACGCATTATGAAATTGGCGAAGGAAAAGCAATGATGTTTTTGAAATAGAATTTATCTTATCATTTATTTTGACATTCAAATTCTAATAATGAATAAAACATTGTCTGAAATCAGGTTTTGTGTTTATTGATTGTGCCATTCAATAATGCAATTCATTAGTTTGGTCTTCATAACCTCCGTAACCCAGGTACTATTCCCAGGAATTCCTCATGAAATACAGAAAAGTGAATAAAAATCTTCATTTATAACCCTGAAAAAGATTGGGTTTAATTGTGAAGTGTGGAGAACTAAAAGATTCTTCATCAGAATTATCGTCCTACTAATAAAAAATCAGTAGTAGTACAATTGATTCACTCTACTTTTGAGCCATTTAGAAGCTTAGATGATGCAAACCATGATAATTCGTAGGTTACTCGTTTTCCCCCAATGAATCAGTGGTCACAAAGTTAGTAGGGAGGTGAATCTGACTGTGAGGTCTAGGTTCGTCCTCCACGAACAATGATGATTCCTCAGTATTTGGTGAATGAACACCATTAACATAGAAATGCTTAAAAAAGGGGAGCTTTTAGATGAAAAATGGAGAAAACGAACAGTATTCAAGCTCAAAGTCGATTTAAACATTACAAATCGTGAGCAGAGCAAACACGGACCTCTAAAACATCAATGGTGCGATCAAGTGACACGGAGGAGTAAGCATCCCTTTCTGACGGTCACACCCTCTGAGTGTTTCCTGTCATGATCGGGGAATAAAGGGGAATCCCTAGGCAATTCAGTTTGTAAATAATGGCAAAATAATTCGTATGAAAACATTATTTCAAAGTTATTTTTATCTAGGTAACAAAATACCGCTTTTCAAATTAATATGAGGTTACATGTACATGTACAAGTAGAACAATTTTTCTGATAATCATATTGTTTATGAAAAATATTTCCATTTGTAATATTTCAGTATGTTAATATTTTAATTCTTGCATTCATTGATATTTATTTCTATATTTTTTAATTGGTTATTGATTTCTTTATTTCAAAAACATTAAAATAAACAACCCATGCGTTTTGAATTCAACAGTATTCATTTTAAGAAGGTTAACTTGACTTGAATTTAAAAAAAAAAGTGACATAAGTTTTTCCTTTATTTATCAATGTACATAAAACATATTAAAATTTCTATTGAATTTTTTTTATCCAGGTATTAACACGTACCTTTCAGATCGCAACATGATATTAAAATTTTAATATTTCACCGACGACAAAGTATCGTCGAAATGTAGTTAATAATTACTTAGATAACGTGAAAATTTGAATTAGAGACCTTTTTTGATCTTTGATACGTCAACATAGCGACGCGCTCTTCTAACAATAGAGGAATGATATAGATTTCAATAGTTGATCTGAATTTAAATCGTCTTATCGTCAAGACCAAAACATGGAATATCTGTGTCTGGGTTCGTGTCGAGAAAATAAAATACGATCTTTTGAAAGTCTAAATGTTGTTGACGTCATATTATGTAAACTTTTACATGGCGAACACCCATTTGAAATATGAAAATATACATAAAGTTGTCTCGCTTACTCATATTTACACATGTTTATTACAAACTGTGCAGTGGTTCGTGTCGAGTTCATCTTCCATCAGTTCTATCTTTTCAAAATATGGATAGCTTTTCTGAGCTGAAAGATCAAGTGAGCTTTTTTGATCAAATGCTGCATCCCGTCCTTCTGCCTGTAAATATTTTACATTTTCAACTTCTTCTCAAAAACAATTGGGCCAAATTAAACAGAAAGTGTTAAGGGAAGTTTGAATTGAATAATGAAGGGCCGAGCCCGTTTACAAGGGGAGGTATTTTATTCTTAAATATTCCTCTCAAGAACTACTGGGCCAGAAAAACTGAAAATTAGTGATAGCCTCTTGATGTTGTGTAGAATCTAAAATATTCAAATCAAGACCCTGTGGGAAGGTGAGGCCACAAAAGGGAAATCAGACTCTTACATTGAAATATATAGGGAAAGGATCTTTTAACATTTTCTTCTCAACTACTGGGGAAGAAAAGCTGGACTTATTGTGGGAGCAAGCAGAGGTAGTGTAGATTCTAAATTGTTCAATTCATGACCTTGCAGGATAAGGAGGATCACAATAGAGAAGTGTTAGATTAAAACACGTAGGAATAATGTTTAAAATCTTGTCCTCCAAGAAAAGCTTGTGTGGAAGCCTCCCGAGGTAGTGTAGATTCTAAATTGTTTAGATCATGACGCTGGCGGAAGCCATAGACACAATACAGAATAAAACAGCTGTAAAAGTGAACAAAAATTTTACGTTGAAATATATAAAACCAATTTTTACAAATCTCAAAATGCACGAAGCAGAAATTCTGAAATTTATGTGGAAGCAAACTGATGTCGTGTTGATTCTATATTGTTCAAATTATGTTCCCCGGGGTTAAGAAGGGGTACAATAGACAACCATTAACATCATAAAGAACATCATAGACAATCATAAAGTTATACATTGAAATATGTTGGATAATTCTTTTAAAAAAAACTCTTTCCGAGAACCACCGGGCAAGAAAAGCTGAAAATTGAATGGAAATATTAAGGTGGTGTTCAAACTATGACATCCGATGGAAGGACGGGGCCACAAAAGGGAATCAAATATTTAAATTGAAATACATGGGAATTTTTTTTTATTCTTCTTTTCAAAATCCTCTGAACCAATCGAGAAAATATTGGACCTGACGAGGAAGCATTGTAAAGTAGTGTAAAGTATATATTTTTATCGTGGCATCGGGTTTGATGAGGTCACAATAAGTTCGACAAGATAGAAAATACTTTAAAAACTAGCTGTACCAAAGTTATCTCAGTGAGCATTTTTGTACTTAGGTTTTCTTGTTTTCAAAGTTATTTTCTTTTTATATAATGGCCTTGTTAGTAAATATTACCCAAAATCGGGTTGTTTTTTGGCTGACTTGTTTTATACCAATTATTCGCGTTTGATTTTATACTGAATTGACCACGAAAATGTCCGACTACTTGATCAATGCATCTCTAGGGCTCATAGCTGGTATAGTCAAAAGGAGATGCTCTCTTTTCCTAGGCACCTGATCCTACAACTTGGACATCCACGGGTCCGTTTTTGTCCTATTTAGATATTTTGTAGTGTCCTCTTTCTTTACTCTTCACTAAGATATTCTAACTGTAGTATTAAAACGAGAATCTTCATAAGTACTGTTCAACAAAATATTCGAGAAGTGGCGTTAATCTGTAGTGAATACTTAAAAATTCCAATGAACTTTTGAACAATTTAAAATCACAAGATTTATAAAAAAAAAAGGTTTAAAACTTACGACTTTTCAACTTTATAACAACCATTCCCCACGATATATTAAAGACCAGGCGCTTTGATATCATTTACAGCTGCTTTTTCAATAAAACTTGAACTCATAAATTTACCTACCTTGTCACTGGTCATTTGCAAAATTATTTGATAAAACATTCTGATTGTACACACAAGTACTCTAAAGTAAACATCAAAAGATGCTTGATTGACAATGTCTTCGTTGATTTTGGAGACAAGGTCGTCCAACAATCTATTGGAATTCCCATGGATAACAATTGCGTCCCGTTATTTGCAGACCTATTTTTGTACTCATATGAAGCTGAATTTGTGCAAAATTTTGCATGAAAAGAAGAAAACACTTGCTGTAGCCTTCAACTCGACATTTAGATATATCGACGTCGCATTGTGAATTAACAATGGTAATTTCCATTCTCATGTCTAAATGATATATCCTGATGGGCTTGAGATAAAAGATATCACAGAATCTGACATATCTGTTTTATATTTGAATATTGTACTCGAAAAAGACGTTAATGGTAATCTAACAAACAAATTCTATGATAAACGTGAATGATTACATAACTTTTCTATCGTCAACTTCCTTTACCGATGCAGCAATATATCTTCATCACCTGCAAACAAAGTTTATATTTCTCAGTTGAATCAATATGCAAGAGCATGCTCTACGTATGAACAATTCTAAAACGAGGTAAATTTTTGACAAGTAAGTTGATGAAACAAGAATATCATCTGTCTCGTTTATAGTCATCTTTTCGTAAGTTTTATGGCCGATAAAATGACTTTGTCAGCAAATACATGTACAATTTATCACTGAGTCAAATGCTGACTGACGTTTTTCATACAAATTGTTAGTCCATTATTTATGCACTGAATTGACGACGGATTTCTCCATCATTTCCCGATCATGACAAGGAACATATGGCGGGTGTGACCGTCCGGCAGGGGATGCTGACTCTTCCATGGCATTTGATCTCACCTTTTATGTTTTGGATGTCCGTGTTTGCTCTGCTCCTATTTTGTATAGTTTTATGGAATTTTGATTTTGAATACTGTTTGTTACCTCCATACGTTTCATTCTAGACTTTTTTAAATGAATCTTTGTTTCATATCTTCACCCTTTATATTTATCATCTTCAATATCTTTTTGCCGAATTCTAACCTTCCTTATCAAAGTTACTAGTAACTTATACTCTGAAACTGATTTTTTTTTTATATATTTCTTTATTTTTTTAATAGGGGTTCCATCTATTTTCCACTATCTTAAAAACAAAATAAATGAATGTAACTTCAACAACTTTATTTGAAGATCATCAACAAGAAAATATATGGAGTCTTCTTTATCAAGCATTCCTTAATATTCATATATAATGGCGTGCTTAGAGCACATACAAACAAAAGATGATTTTAATGGTCTTCTTCGAGTGCAATGAATAGCATTGATCGTTCTATGTCGAATAACAGTATGGAGATCAATCATATTGTAAATAATCGTTTCTACGTTGTAAAAAAACAGGGATCAGTTAAGCTCATCACCTTAATCTCTTCTAATTTCGTGTATTCTTACATTATATATAATTATACATTGATCTCTGGAGAAAATAGCTAATGATGGAGATAGGGAACTAATTTTAAAAACAGTTTTCATTTCTAAAAAACATTCCAAACAATTCTCTCATTCAATCAACAACATACAATAACAAAATAAACAATAAATAGCAATAATAGGTGAGTAGTCTTAGTCACGTGTCGTGATGGCACCCACAAAGAGGGAATTTATATAATATATATGTATGATCGTACATGCCATTCTAAACTTGCAATGCCACTGGGGTGTGATCTGGATTATTTCATGGTCTGGGTAATTGGTGGTAGGGGTACTGCGCCTGTCGACGGCTTTGTCTCTACGCCATTTGGAATGTACTCTCCGATTGGATCTAACTGCCTCTTCTCCGGTATATCAATTGCCGTAGCATCATGTGGATTAAGTTCTTCAATGCTGATTTTTTCTGTGAAAAGACAAGTTTGACCTTTTTTACAACGTAACCTCTGCTTTGATCATTTTAAAAAATATACATTTTTTACTTGTTTTACTGTTCACCGTAAATATTTTACATTTTAATAAATACAGGTTGTAAATAAAGATACATGCGAATTAAATTATTGTTATGGATATATAAGTTATATAAATGGTTTGAAATAAATTCAAACTGTGATATGCTTTGGTGTGTCCACTGATCACAATGTAATCAGTGAATTGGATCAGTAAAGCGCACACTGACTATAGATATCCTGAAATTTAGTTGTGATTTGAATGTTATACTTTTTAATTCTATGAAAGTCTCGTTAGTAAACAAACCACGCGTTATGTATCTTACAGGTTATATTGATTATAAAAAGTTAGACGTCTTCGTACTGATCGGAGGAAGGGAAGATGGGAGGGTTGTTGCCTCCACAGCCTCGTTTTGGGGAAGATTAGAGCGGTGTGTAATAGGAGGTAAGCGACCTTCGTCCGTGGGCCCTATACTTAAAGCATCTCTGTATGTCTCTAAGTCCATGTCAGCTGTGTCGAAAAAATAAAACCCAAATTGACAAATAATGGATAATATAGAAACGAAAAGATCAAAAGGATAACAAAAATAGGGATGGGCCTGTACCACATGCTTTGAAATAGGGGATCGAGAAGAATATGTTCAGGCATATAGGGAAATCATTTGGTTGGATAGCACAACTCTTTTGAGAAGCGTTTCCTGGAATATCTTAACTTACTTGACGGGAAAACTAAAGAGAAAAAATCAATTAAAATCCTTATCTGTATATGTGGTAGTATGTTTGTACATATTAAAAACTAAAACGTGAAATGTGACTTGATGTGAATTTAAGACCTTGTTGCATATTTAAAAAGTAAAAATGTAACCTTGGTTTTCTCTGAGCGTCTGGTGCACTGTTTTCTGTTTTTGTTTGTTTTTCTTGTACAGGATGATACCCACTATTAAAGCAATGAGTAATAGCAAAATAGCAACCACTATTCCTATGATTATCCCCAAGCTGGATCCTGCTGACGCTGTTCAAAAACAAAAAAAAGGTAGTTAACATAGCAAATTATAAAAATACGTTCTCTTTGCTTTTGATTCTTTTATTTCTAATAAAATGATCACCTGTGTCATTGGCGTCTGTAAAGGGACAGGTAACTACAAAAGTAAAGTAATAAATGTTAATAAAACACATTCAGGTAACACAAAGATATGTGAAAACCTTAGTTATATAGCGTGTTGAAGATGCAAAAGGGATTTTCATGACACTCCCAAATCATCATGTCATGACAAACCCTTTTCTGAGTGCATGATTGTATTTGGTTCTTCTATTTGTCTTCCTCAAAATGATTACCTTTTTTATTCCATAACTCAGAAGTGATTCAAGTCTAAGCTATAGTTTACATGATCAATATTAACTCGTTATTGCTAACAAGGCGGGTAATAATAAAGTAGGCTCGTAATTAAAATTGCATTTCAGAAAAGTTGACTTTTATTCTACAAGTGGAAATCGAATTTTTAACGCAATGCCCCTTTTCCAAAATGAGATACTTTAAAGTTACGTGTCAGTCCATCTCACGTTGTAGAGGCCCGTGTTTGCTCTGCTCCTATTTTGTAATGTTAAATAGAATTTTGAGCTTGAATACTTTTTTGTTTTCTCCAGATATTTCATTTAATTTTATTCAATACTTTTAGCAACCCAATTGATTTTAAAATACAATACCGCACCTTTATTGTTTGTTGGATTCTAATGTTTCATGAAAATCTTTACGAACAAAGATATACATTGCAGAATCTACCGATGTTCTCCCCAGTAGCTTTCTTTACTCCTACCGAACATATGAACAGCAGTGAAGGAATAACTTCAATCAGTTGTTCCATGAAGCCACATTTTCAAACTGAATTGACTACAGATTAATCTGTTTACCAGAACACCTCATACATAGCATCTATAATCATCATTCAAGAGGTGAAGCTTACTCCAGTTTTTAGAGGTCCATGTTTGCTCTGTCTAGAATAGGATTTTTTTTAGCATTGATATTTTTTTTTTCAATCCTTTAAAGCATCGAGAATAAACCAGACAAAACATAGGAATAGACCACACTGAAACGGGCATTTCCAATCCATCCCTTATAGATTACACAACTGAGCTATTGTTTCTCCATTGCAAAGTTATACCGTATGCACCAGGAAAGCCTTTTGCTTTTTTTCAATCCTTGTTACACAACTTCTGCAAATTGAAATTATCAATTAACAATGGTTCTTTGATTATGAAAAAGCAAGTGGTCATTAGCAATGCTTGTGTCCTGCTTGGAATTTCTAGTAAGTCTTCAGAGTGCTCCAAAAGGATACAGATGATGACTACGAAACATGCAAACTAATCTGCCTCATAAAACCTTCTATCATTGGATGTATAGAAAGACACGGCTTTTTTGCTCACTAAAAAAGAATTGATTTAATACAGTTATAACTTACTGTATGGGGTAAACACCAGTGTACCCGTTCCGTCTGTCTGTTTGACCGTGGGAGACTGTGATCTCTCACACGTACCCTTGCTGTCACTGGCGTAAACTGTGGACCCTGATGTCGTCACGGCCTGGGAATTCATAAGACAGTTATATATTTTGTAATGATAAAATAAGTTAGATTACAATACGTAATGCATGGTACCTCTCAACAAAAAATGTTAATGGAGTATAATTCTTACATAGCAGGTAAACCGGTAGGTGGTGGAAAAATCCACTGTGGTGTCCGTATTGACGATAGTCGTATAATAAGTACTTCCACTGGAGGAATAATAAACGCAGTAACCCTCGCCTCCGGCTGCAGATGAAAAGAACATGCTCATTAAAATTGGGGGATTATACAATGTGATCGAAATGGGTACTAGTAATTTTTTTTACTCAAAATTTTTTCACCCCAGACGAGGTGGATGACTATGGAACAACAACAGTAATAGAATCTGATCAGAAGGAGACGGACTTAAACTTACTTGAGTAGAACTGTTTTGTTGCACATTGCGTGTAGTTCACAGTTGAAATTTTCCTGTCGGTACATATATCCCAGACAGACCCCGTCCCACACGTTGTAGAGCTTCCGTCATTATGGGTGTAAGCAGCGGTAAACAGAAAAGGAGTGGGAAAATACTCCTTTATGTCAGTGAGTTGACCTGGGGGAAACATTTGAAAATAAATAGTTTAGAAAAAACTTGAAAAAAGGTCCAGCACTATGGAAATTTTTAAAATGAGTCTTGGATCAATTCCATACAGGTCAAATAATCTACTCAGGTACCGGAACTTTGTTCAGCGGAAACCTGCTTTTCTGCATTCTAATTATTCTGAACCTTCTTATTATTTATAAACCTGAGATTAAACAGATAATAAAGTTACATGTCACAAAGCAATAATCTTTATTTATTTCTGCAATACAAACGAGCCTTACCGTCCTTGACCAAGACAGCATACTCTTCTGCTCCAAGGTCAGATGGATTGCAATAGGTGGATGACGTGGGCCATGTCGTCACAGAAGGGTCATTGCTCTCAATATATACTCGTGCATTATTTGCGTTTACTTGTATATCTAAACAGAGTAAAAATGAGTATAATTTCTCGATTCCAATGAATGGTCCTATTTTATTTAAACTGTTAAAAGGAAGAAATCTGTATACTTACCTGCATATATATAGTACATATAGGAATAGTCCGTTATTTTTGTGTATTTTAGGCATCTAAAGGCATTTTGTAGTGAGCTGAACAGGTTAATGAACTGATCACCTCTGCAATTAAAAAAAAAGTATATATTAATTACAATATAGATTCTCACATTCACTCCATTACAAACGTATAAACATAACATACGCTGAACATCATTCATTAGTGTGCGGTATGTAGATTATGTAAAATAAACATAACTTACACTGAACATTATTCATTAGTGTGCGGTATGTAGATTATGTAAAATAAACATAACTTACACTGAACATTATTCATTAGTGTGCGGTATGTAGATTATGTAGAATAAACATAACTTACACTGAACATCATTCATTAGTGTGCGGTATGTAGATTATGTAGAATAAACATAACATACGCTGAACATCATTCATTAGTGTGCGGTATGTAGATTATGTAGAATAAACATTACTTACATTGAACATTATTCATTAGTGTGCGGTATGTAGATTATGTAGAATAAACATTACTTACATTGAACATTATTCATTAGTGTGCGGTATGTAGATTATGTAGAATAAACATTACTTATACTGAACATCATTCATTAGTGTGCGGTATGTAGATTATGTAGAATAAACATAACTTACACTGAACATCATTCATTAGTGTGCGGTATGTAGATTATGTAGAATAAACATAACTTACACTGAACATTATTCATTAGTGTGCGGTATGTAGATTATGTAGAATAAACATTACTTACATTGAACATTCACTAGTGTGTGATATGTAGATTATGTAGTTATTAATGTTTGTCACATTGAGAAATCTCTTTTCAAAGTAAGGTCAATACACAAAATACAAGTTCTTATTTTTCCCCAGTAACATGCATGCATGAATCGAAAATGTACAAAGTATTGAAGCGCCTGTGAAATAATAATATTATAAATTATTAATAAGACTTATACGATTGCTATAGATCACAAGGATTCCGAGATAACTTGGTTGAAGTGAGATTAATATTTGTCATTTTAATGCAATTTTTTAAAAAGTTTTTACATGAATATATGTTTTTATATAATCCATTACTTATACAATAGAAAAATGCAATTTAATGTCTTATTCACTAACTTAAAGAGTATCAAATTATTGGTGGTGTCGTGATTCACGCATGTCCATGAAGTTACGGTCGACGCATATGCAGTGACGGTCCAACCGGAAGTGACTTGAATATTTGTTCTATCCAACACAATATTTGAAGACGTCATGCTGCTGTCATACCACGTGCCATCCCACGTGGTTGGAAATGTACACGTCCCATCTAAAAATAATAAAACATTAAAATGTAACAGTGTTAAAGCATATATGAATACAACTTTCGTGTAAATTACATTTCAAATTAATCATTTACTGGACATTCTTCCTTTATTTCCACTGTCCAATAATTCACAAGACTCTGAAATGTTACCTTTGAACATTTATTAGTTTCAAGAAAAATGGTTCTTACATGTACATGTATTTTACAACAATCCGACAGCTTCTTGCCTATCTGGAAGCTCATTCTGATTTTTCCTTTATATAAAGAAACTTTTTAAAATAATTGTTTGAATTTTTGCAATCTCTGTAAATTTTGACATAATTTTGTGTACAAAAGATAGAGACGAGGCAATGGAAGAGTGGACCCAATTAATTGTATGAAGTCATACAGATTAGGACTTTTTTTTATTATAAAAACTAACAATTGAAAGAATAAATAGGATGTTGCTAAAAATCCACAGATGTGTACTGATCTTGAATCAAGGTCATTTTTCAAAGGTGTATAGGTTTTCTGAACAAATGCTTAAAAATGGTGGCTAACTGAAATTTTAGATTGACATAAATCCAATATTGAGAATACTCCATGTATGTATGATTTCTGATCTTGAAAAAAGCTTAATGATTTGTTTTAACTTCTTTGAATGTTTAAACATTGTCATAAGATATAAATAAAGGATTAAGATTACTTGGCAATACTTTAAATAAAATAATTGTCTGAACCGTTCGATTGGAATGAATTCAAACTTACGTTTGTTGTTGCTGATGACCTAAAAGATTGTTAAATGACCTTGAGGCCAGGAGTTTTCATGGTTTGGGTGTCCAAATTATAATACTAGCCTTGTTAAATCAAAATCTGGAACGATTGTTTAAAATTCACCCCTTATATTTATTTCATTAACCAAAGCCATGTACATGTATATAATGTTAAATCATGCAATACTTGCAAATGGTTCTAACGTGGAAAGCAGGCAACCTATTCTGTCCAGAAAAAATCGAGCTTTTTCATTATCAAGTACAATCATTCTTCTAATATTCAAAATTCTGATAACACAGTTTTGCCGATACACAATTTTAAAGGATTAAAGGCCATATGGAGATTTGAATTTGCAAATTAGTTTTCCACAGGGCTATCTAAAAGGTAAAAATGTTATTCAAACAGTTAAGCTGATTAAATTGGGATTAAACTTCTTATAACGGGGTGTAAGGTGTAAATACAAATTATGCTTACACATTTATCTACAGAGCCTTTCTATTACCATTTAGAAATTGTTTCATTTTAAGTTTAAGAAAATAAAATGGATAAATTAAAAAAAAAGGTAACATTTGAACATTTGATCGTGCTGAATTTTCATAGCAGTTGGAAAGAGGAGGCATAAAAGCATCTACCCACACATACACCCTATTACACGAATCTGAATATTTGGGATGTTATTTTTTAATCCATTTTATGAATGCAAATTTCAATGTATTTCAATGTATTGAGGATTCATCCCCTTCTATCTATTTCACTTTACATTCACATTTTTCTATGTGTTCTATGGAGGTTTTTCATTTTTTTCGGTTGTAACATATAATCAACTCCTTACATGAAAGAAAACACATTAAAACACATTTTTTAAGATTCTCTGTGTGTGTACAAGTAATAGGACATCTGAATCAATAAGCAAAAGATTAAATGCTTTTCTCCTTTTTCACTCATATAATTAATATTTTCTTTTAACATGAGGATCTGAAGCAAGGCATAAATTGGCATTCTAATATACTTTTCTTTAAAAGCATCTCCATGTCCACCCTCTTTTAAAGACTAAGAAAAAAAAATAGATACGAATTGAAACTGACATTAAAAAAATTGCAATTTACAAAATTAACAAAGAGGAGGTACTATACAAAAATATTTCTACATATGGTATCGAATTTCTATTAAGACATTACGTTATATATTGTAAAAGACAAATATGAGGCAAAATTAAAAAACACACCAAAATACATAGTAAAATCTTCATAAAAAATCATTTTCTTTAGTTTGTGACACCCTTATATATTCCATCGTCTGCTTCTGAAGATTCATTATATATTAAGTAATACCTTTAAATATATGAAATGAAGGAATTTATAATTTTGCTTCAAAGACGATTGATATAAAACTTGAAAATCAATTCTTTTTAAAAACGTTACTCACCAACATTGTCAAATCCAACCCAGACTATGAAAGGGATGAGAACGAATCGTATATTGTTACGCATCGCTGGAAAAGATGTAGATATCACAATATTTCGTTAAATGTAACTAGATTTATCTTTTCTGCATGATTATATGTGTTGTTTAAAGACCATGATTCATTGTAAGGTATAAATTAAGAAGTCGTTGTGCATGGAAACTTGCATACATTTTATATCCGATCAGAGATGATTAATATTACAAATAAACTCCCATTAATCCCGCTCTGAACGTTAATTGTTTCCACTCTTTAAAGAAAGGTGAAGTTTATCCTCTCACGAACCCTCTGTCGTTACGTAGATGAAACCTTAATCTCTTTGTCCAGTCTACGGGCAAAACATTCCAATAATTTCTTTGTTTATAAGTTACATGTAGATGCATTTTACACCCTATTCCTCGATAAACACCTTCAAGAATACTTTTGCACTTTGTATTAAGGTGTGCTTGTAGTTTCGGGTAATTCACTTAGATTTCTTGGATTCTAATTTTTAAATATTACCAAACTAAGAAGTGAACAATGGTGATGATAAATAATGGAAAATATTTAAGATATACCGGTACTGTATCGCAAGAGTCCGCACATTTATTATCCAATAGTAAAGAGGACAAAAAAGTCGCGGACAAAAAAAGTACCACATACTCTTGTCATTTGTCGTCGTTATTTTAGTAATTAGGAATGTGACTCTCGGTCTCTGGGAAAATTATTTGCAAGCGCAAAAGGGCAAAAATAACACGGGGCGAAAATAACTCTGTCTACAGTACTCCTAAAATGATAATGTGAAATATAATCATTAAGTCAAGTGCTGACTGAAGTTCATATATATAATAATTTATAGGCCATTTTTAGCACACTGATTTGTCTGCAGATTTTTTCCTCTATCTCCCGATCATGACAAGGAGCTTACGGCGGGCGTGACCGGTTGGCAGGGAATGCTCAATCCTTTTTGGCATCTGATCCAACCTCTGAAGATTAAGAGATCCGTGTTTAGTCTGATCCTTTATGTGTATTGTTTTTATATGGACGTCTGAGGTGGGATACCGTTTGTTATCTCCATATACTGTATGAAATATATGTAGATAACGAAAAGTATTTAAGCTCAAAGGTCCATAAAACAATACATAGGAGCAGAGCAAATACAGACCTCCAAACATCAGAGGTGGGATCAGGATCCATGAAGGAGTCAGCATCCCCTGCCGACCGGTCACACCAGCCGTGTTCTCCTTGTCATGATTGGGAAATAACGTGAAAATCTATCGACAATTTAGTGTGTATATATATAAGGGCCTAAAAATAAATAATGAAAACGTCATTCAGCATTAGACTTGAAGATAAATTGTATTTGCTGACTAGGTCATTGTATCGACCATAGAACCTACAAAATGATAACTAAACGAGACTGCTGATAATCTTGTTTCAGCAACTTGTTTGTTAAAAACTTACCTCGTTTTAAGAATTGTTCCTACGTAGAGCATGCTCTAAAGTCTCGAATCGAATAAGAGATACTAGTATAGTATAACCTTCGTATGCAGACGATGAAGGTATTTTACTGCATAATTAAAGGAAGCTGACATTTGAAAAGTCAAAGTCATCTCGTTTGTTATAAAGCTTGGTTGTTATATTATCATGAACGTCTTTTTTCAAGTAAAATATCTTAATATGAAACAGATGTGTCAGACTCCCTGGTATCTTTTATTTCAAGCTCAAGATCAATAAGGAATAAATGAAAGAGAATAGACATACACTTCTCACAGGATATAGACTTAAAGAAAAAAATATGTGCATGTATCTGCATGTATGGATTTTTCAGCTAATAAGTTTGGTGTTTCTTGAAGAACGTTAGGAGAAAGACTAGCATGCTAAGGTACCTTTTAATGAGTACCTCGTTCAATTAACAAAGATATTTGAAGAAAAACATCTGGAAAACTGGCATCGTTTCTCTTAAAGATATAGATCTAGAGGGGAGGATAGAAGCTTGCACTAAGATCTACAACATTGACCAAATGATACCAGTGGTTACAATAACTTACATACTAATATACAATTCAGGGAAAACTTTTGCCGGTATTTGGCGTACTTGTATTGTTGTGCAAAAAAAGGTCATTCTGTTTTCCTTTTTTGTGCAAAATGAGGAGGAACATGTATGCAGGAATTAAAACAGATTTGTAGACATTGACCGACAATCTATTTTAAGTTAGATTTAAATCTGGAGTTCAAACACATGATGCATGATTTGAACCTGAAATTTTTCTTAATGTAGCATGTATAAATATAATTTATATAGATATAATATTTGAATAAATAAATAATCCTACCTTAATAGAATAAATATATGGTGAATAGAGATTTGAACACGTGGACCGCAAGAGGGGCAAAATGCAGTATATAAGAAAAATGCAATTATTATAATTTCAATGACCATAAAAACTTAACAATGAAATTAAATGTCTTATCAACAGACCATTTTGCAAAGCGAATAAATACGAAAGCTAACCAATGATGCAGTAGGTAAATAAGATAAAGGTTATCGTTGTAGAACAATCGATACATAGACATACAACAAACCTTTAAATACAAAATAAAATGATTATGATGCACAATTAACAATGTATTTTGCAAAATAAAGGAAGGTTAAATCAATATTAACGTTTTTCACTAAATAAAGTATATTTATGTTTCCTCATGCTGCACAATCTCACTGCAGCTCTGTTTTTGCTGTGATATAATCAAATAAAATCAACACCATAAAGTATATTTAGTAAATATATAGTCATTATCATACCCATGGGACTACATACGTCTTCAATTATAACAAGGGGATTGCTTAGTATAGACTTGTATTTAGTCAAGGATAAAACCACTAAAATGAGCCACATATAGATTAAAAATACCATGAATCATATACTAAATAAATTTTATCTGAAGCGTAGCTTTCCTTGTCTGGTATATAGATTTTGATAACTCCTTAAATTGCTTGCATAAAAGAAAACCGTTTTTCTGTTACAGATATATATGTAGTTGCTTTTGTGATATTAGGTATAATTTGTCAACAACAAATTTACATGTGTATGGTGTCAAAATATTATACTATTTATAGAAAGGATCCTCTCAATTAAATAAATATAGTTTACTTTTATTAAGCATATAGCTTATGTATGTAACCTTTTTTAAAATTAAAACCTGTGAATCATTGCACAGGGAAAAAACCCTGAACTTGATAAGATTTTCACGAAAAGGGGGGTTGGCTATGTCATTTCTCAGAAACTGAAATACAATTCTCAACAACATAGGCAGCCCTGCTAATCACTGTCTAGGAACAGGTTCCTGGTATTTGTTCTGGCCTTACTTTAGTCAATTATTTTCGCTGTATGAATGTATCTAACCATGGATAAGTTGTATTGATATCTTTTCTTAACAGTTTGAAGCTATCTTTGACAGCTTCTTTCAGGTCCTTCTAGAGAGCATGCTGTTTGAATACTAACACTTTCCAGTTTACCACATAGTGTTTGGAATGTCACAATACCATTTAACTTATAATAAACATTGAAACTTTTTAAAAACAAAATCTGAATTGAATTTGGTGCACGTATTAAAGGAAAATGAATAGTTTTATACATGTACACGTAAAACACTAGTAAAAAAGACAGGGAAAAAGAACCACTCGAACTAAGAATAAACAATAAAAATATGTTTCTTTGAGCATTTTGAGAATGCAGCACTTAATCCGTTTTATCCTTTTTTTTAAATTACAAAATCACAATGTCTTAAACTTTATTCATCTCATTTTGTAATAAGAAAACAAATCTCAAGTAAATGCAATATTGTTAGTACATCCATGTTTCTGCAAGATTCCATTAGTTAACAAATAAGCTCTTTTCATTCAATAATTATATAACAATCAGACATACAATTTAAAAAATGGCATCAATCGAATGAAATCAATGGCATGTTTATACGTGGAAATATATCTTTCTAGTCTTATTTGATGTAGGTAATATTTAGACATTCTTTTTAACATTAAGGAAAACAAGAAAGAATATCAAATAAGCTCATCATATTATATAGGCCTACATATGGCGATTAAATATTTTTGTACAACTCTGAGATCTGCATCACTTCTATATCTGGAGTTATAAAAAACCAAATACGTCAAGTGATCTGATACAATATTTTGATGCATAATGTGTATTTCGGTGCAGCATGTAATAAACCAAGATAATCAAATGTTCCTACCTTAATCAAACATCTATTTATGTATTGGTACATTATTAGGGTTACATATATGTTAAGTATGGTCAAGTCAGGATATCCTGAAGGCTGTCTACAGAGGCTACATCTGTTCAGACTTACACTGCTTTGCACAGGTTTACTGAATAAAACTACACACTTCATACGAATAACCAAGGGACTGATTGATACAGGTTTAACTTCATAAAACTAAACACATCTTCAGAATAATCAATAATTAATGTTTTGTTTTTTTTTCTTCTTTTTTAAAACTAAAAGATTTGAAATATTTTTTTTCATTTATCGTGGTCAGATAATGTTTTCAAAATTTAATTGTTTCGAATTTGAAGAGAGCCTTAAAATGACAATTTAAATTCCTTATTCAAGAGGTAAATGTTAAGAAACCATTCTAGTGAATATCTACCCTCGTTCGGTATGCAGAATTCAATAACTTTTAATATCACTTGCATAAAAGAAAGCTTCGTACTTGTCATATGGTTTTCTTTTTTAATATTTACCAGGTGCTAGTAAAAACCAAAAAATTAATACCTGATATTTGTTTGCTACCAACTGGTATATTCCAAAAATATAATGTGTTTTTAACTGTTTTTGTAGGACCATTTTATTTTAAACAGGTATTGTCTCATCTTGGTTTTCTAATATTAAGTGAAATTTTTGAAAATAAATATTGGCTCATTTATTGAAGGGGAGACATAAATATACGGTTGACTTTTTATTGCCTTTTTTAAATAGCATATAGCGTGTGTAAATCACTACCAAAGAAATAATTTTATTCTTTCCAACAAAGATAATCTACAGTTCTCATCAAATGTATTAAGATCATGAATAATTTTTGGTACTTTGAGCTTAGCAATACAATCGTCTAATGTGAATTTTGAGCAAATATATCAGAATGCAATTCATATTGTAACTGGACTCTGCCAACAACGGTCTAGGAACAGGTTCCTTTTATTTGTGATGGCCTTACTTGAGTCAATCAGTTTCGCTGTATGAATGTATCTAACTATAGATAAATTGTATTGATTTCTTCTCTTAACAGTTTGAAGTTATCTTTGAACTGACAACTTCTTGAAGGTCCTGCCAGGTAGCATGGTCTATTGGCCAGCTTACCAAATTTATTTTTTGAATGTCACAATACCATCTAATTTTTTATAAAAATTTGCCAATTAATCCCTAAAATTTACGTTGAATACACTTTTTGTGTGTAGTGAAAGAAAAATAAATATTTTTTTTATTCACGTAGAGCACAAATAAATGAAAGACATTGGAAAAAAACACTCATATCATGAACAAACAATAAAAATATATTTCTTTAAGATTGTAGCACAATTTCATCTTTTTGACAATAAAATCAGGAGTCTCAAATCTACTTCATTGCATAATATTACAAGAAAGGGCAATAAATCTTTAATAAATATAATATAGTTAGCACTTGTCTTGCACATAAACATGTTTCAGCAAGATTCAATAAGAAAACAAGCTCTTTTCATAATGTAACAAGCAACAATACAATTTATAAAAACTTGGAGTCTTTACGCCTTATTACTTTTTAAAGTAAAATAGCATTATTAAATGTCATACAACACCAATATATCACAGAAATTAGTAAATATAAATCATTGATTAAATACTGGGTTAAATGATGGATCACAGTTTCAGAAACAGTTGATGTCCCACACCGAGTTAATACTTCTGGTTTGGCAATATGCGGCCCGGATTTCCTCTGCTTTGTTAGAAGCATGACCTCCTGCTTGGATAGCTGAGAACTATTTTTGTAAAGGAGGAAGAGTGTTTGGTTTATCTGCTGGGGGTTCTATAACAGTGGCATCCCTAGGGGTCACAGCTGGGTCTACGGAGAAATAGACGTTGCAAGTAAATATATCATCATTAAACTGCTTTCATTCTCATTATCTGTATTTTACAATTTTAAAACTTGCAAATATAGCATAACACACTTATAATCTGAAGAATATTCTCTCTGAGACTGATAATACATTTATTTTAGACCCCTCACTTATATTGAACTGTCACAGGTAAATTTATTAACTGCAATAACAAACGAATGACACCACAGCAATGTTTTAACATAACATTGCATAATATTCATAGATTGAACTTGATATTAAATTGATTGCATTCACGTTTTTTGGTGTATGAAAACTATAAGGACCATAAACTCTGATTTTATTCAGTAAAAGAAAAACCGTTAACATAAGAATTTATTAGCATAGAGGCACATATAACTATTTATTAAAGTTTTCTTAAAAGGTACTTCAACATCAAGTTTATAAGATATGAATAAATTTTAGATATTAGATTCACAAAAGAATATATCTCCTAGCCTATATCCTGAAATACATATTAAATTTTAAATTTAAAAAGGAACAGGATATGTCTCCTAGTATATATATTCTGGATCACAGAAAGAATCTTTAAAAGGATATTTTTATTCATTTATCATCTATAGGAAAGTTAACAAAAGAATGTGGTCCCTAATGATATTTTCTACTTTTTAGATCTATAATAACAGTACATAGTAGAATTTTAAACAGACAGCAGCAAAGACCAGAAATCTAGATCTAATTATTTTCCACTGATATGTTGATCACGAATGCCAAGAACCCCCTAACCCTAAAAGTTTGTATATCTGACCATAAAAAGTATTATTTTTCTTTTTCTTTCTTTTCGAAATACTGTTTTTAGGAGTCAAAATGTTTTTTGTAACATTGATACTTTGTTCTGGACTAATGGAAGTTATAAACATAGTTAAAACAAAATAATGTAATAGATTATTTGATGGATATGATTTGTTATGCTATACAAGGTTTGACCAGATTATCTCATTTCAATTTTATAAAAGATTGTATGTATTGATTGATTGATTGATTGTATACTGTTTAACGTCCCTCTTGAGAATTTTTCACTCATATGGAGACGTCACCGTATGCCGGTGAAGGGCTTCAAATTCAGACCTATACTCGGCACTCAGGGCCATTGAGCAGTGAGGGTTCTTTATCGTGCCAGCGCCTACCGTGACACGGGACCTACGTTTTTAAGGTCATATCCGAAAAACCCGTGACTTTCACTTCTGATGCCGAGCGCTTGGCGAAGGAACAGTCACTACCTATTTTTACGTCTTAGGTTTGACGCGGCGCCGGGAACGAGAATCGAACCCGGACCTCCCGATCACGAAGCGAACTGTATGTATTGAAACAATCAAGGTATCGACATACTAAAAATTGTGGTGTTAGGGCATAGAATAATTTTGCCGTTTATAAGTCCGATCGCAAAGAAAATTGAGATTCCAACCAATTTCAAAATCGTTAAATTAATCATTAGCATCACATCACATTTTTTTTCTTCTCTGAAACCTTCTAAAATTCAGAATTTAAGGAATCTTTAGAGATATTAGCAGTGTGTGTAAATTACGCTGATGAGTAAATTGTTGTTATTGAACTCCTGAATGTAAAACCTTGCATTTTAGAATTAAAGAGCTAAATTAATGTTAAAGAGATTCTATTTCAATGACAAAAATAAATGAAAATGAATATAAATGAAGATTTATTTCTCGTAACCGATTTAATAATGTACTACATGTATATCTATGATCTTTGTTATAAACAATTGTACCAAAAGTTCGAGTTATAAATCATAGTTAAATAAAGAGTTTTGATGTTAGAATTAAATATCCGATGGAAGCCATATATCTCATTAATACAGTTACCTTAAATGGAAGGCTATGCCTCCTCGTTTCTGCTTTGAACATATATAGAAATGTTAAATTGTTTTCATCAATAAACATTTGTACAGACCATGAAATATCAAATTAAGCATAACGATAATGTAAGGATATAATTTTTAAACACAATAATGATTTTAAAAATCAAACGCATAATATTAGATTTCATAGTTTATATTCTCTAATTAATGTGTTCTCTATTGCGTCCATTTAATTGTACTCCTAGTTTATATTCTCTAATGTGATATCTAGGGTCGATACAATTGTTCTCTAAAAAGAATAATTGGCTGCAGCTGTGGACGTACACAAGATATTTATCACCGGCAGATTTAAAATTATTTTAAGACAGTCTATATTAACTCTTACCTGGTGGTTGTACTTTCTCTTCGTCACTTTGTTCTCTGGGGTTTATTTTGGGTTTAAATTTTTTATATATGACGATCCCCACTGCAGCTGCTATAGCTATACCTAGAACCGCCCCCACGGCCCCGGCAATAATACCTATGTTGCTAGAGCTCTCTGAGGCGGTAGGAGAGGTGAAGGCTGTAGAAGAAAAGCTACTTATGTTGAACCATAGATAATCAATACACAGAGTCCATGCACTGTGGTATTGATTTGATATCTAATTAGTAAAGTATATCCACATTTAAAGTGTTGATTTAATTATTTTAAAATTAGAAAAGTATATTGATACTTAATATGTACAATCATCATAAGTATTGTATATCCAAACACATTGTTGATTTGTTAACTTATTCAGAAGGTGTACTTATACTTACGTTCTTCATAGAAAGCATGGTAAAATATTGTAATAATCAGGAAAGACAGTATATTACAGAACTAATATAAATGACTTATTTTATTAATGAACGCATTTAGTTAACTTGTAGCCCATAAAAATGATGTATAGTATTATTTTCATGTGTTCTTTACGTTCACTCTCTCTGTATGGTTCTTTTTCTTATTATTATAATGTATGTATAACTACTAATGAGCCAGTTGGCTTAAAGAAATTAAGAAACGTGAAACTTGAGGTTTGTTTTTAATAATAATATGAGGTATGATAATAATTATGTTGTATTGTGTCTTGTTTTACTTGCACAATCCCACATACAAAATGTCTGTTATTTTAGAATTTAGAGCATGGAACATACTCATATCAGTAAAACTGATTAAGCATAAGACATACTTACGACATGTTTCTGAAAATTTAAGAAAAACAGTGTATTAGTAAATATAATTATTTGTGCTTCATTTACTACGATTGAGTCTATGCTCTTTAAGGGATGTCATAACTTTTGTTAATTTTACCATAAGCAACAAATTCTAATGTTCCCGCGCCTGTAGACATTTTGGTTGTGGGTGATTGATATTGTCCGCACGCCCCTTTGTTGTCACTTGCGAATACTTTCCCACCGGAAGATGTAACGGCCTTTTAAAAAAATATCAATTTCAAAATCGTTAAAGAGCAAGAATTCTTATTGAAAAAAAAATTAAGGTTTTGTTTACAAATCTTACTTACATAGCATGTAAACCGGTATGTTGATGAGAAATCAACACTTGTATCGGCGTTTATTACTGTCACATAATAAGTACTTCCAACGGAAGTACTATAGGCACAATACGCCACACCACCGCCTGCAAGAGAAATTTTCTATCAACGTCTTTCAGAAATCGATCTTCCTACTCAACTTAGATATGTTTTTTTATTGAGATTAAAGATGTGAAAACAAACTTGAGTAAAATTGTTGCGTTGAGCACAGGGTGTAATTGACCACCATCTGAGTTCTATCTGAGCAAACATCCCAGACGCTTGTGTCATCACAATATGTTGTTGAGCCGTCATTGAAAGTATAGTTAAAGCTTCCCAAGAATGGAGTTGGGCAATTTTGTGTTGCATTTTGGATGTAATCTAAAAAAATGAAAGGGAATATTAAAAAACAAAACAAATTTAGTTTATTAATCAACGAGGTAAAGGTCGAGAGTGTTTATTATATAAATATAGCCCTTTGATGAGGTCAATCCATAGATATATCGACTTCACAGAAAAGCATATCGACCGAGCACGAAGTGCGAGGTCGATATGCTTTTCTGTGAAGTCGATATATCTATGGATTGACCGAATTAAAGGGCTACATTTGTTATATTATTTTTTACATAGATTGACAAAACAAATTATGAAAATAATTGGAAAAGTTTTCCCCCTTTAACAATTAGAGACTACAGATCAAAATAAATTACACCGTTTAATGTAAATGCGTTTCCTTTTTATTGATGGAGTGATTTAGACGATTTACTTATTCAGAATACTTCATTTATTTGATTAAGTTTTGTATCAATATTTGACACACATATCGAATATGTTTTAATTAATATGAAGTAATCCTAATCCAATGCCTTCTTTTGTCTCATCAAATACAGAACATTGAAAAAAAGTTAGTAAAAGTTGAAATAAATATTTTTTTTCTAGAAACATCAAATCATACATTGTATTAGCTTTGATTGAATACAGTACTATTTTGTTTCACGGAAATTATCTCCATTTTAAGAAACCTCAAGTCGATATGCATTTCAGATTCTATAAATAGTAACTCAAGTCTTTATGCTGTTATATACTAAATCATGTGATCAAGTTTGAGCCAATCAGAGAGCTGGGAATAAATGATAAAAATAATATTATTATATATATTTCGGTTACCTTTTTTAACCATAACAACTGTTTCTACTGCTGTAGGCAGACCCTCGGAAGGGTTACATGCGTAGCTTATATTAACCGTGTCTGTTATTGATTGAACAAGTACACGCTCATTGCCAGCATTAGTCTCATTATCTGTAATTGATATCAAAGAGAAATATCTTTATAAGGACTTGATATTTGTATTCAGAAGGTGCACCATTTTTTAAACATACATCATTGAAAACTTTATTCCGACTAGGTTTCCAAAATGAAATTTTGAAGAAAAAAGATAAGATGGCTTAATTTAGACAAAATCTTTTTTTTTCAATTTGATAACAGATTTCTTTAAACTTACTTGCATGTATAAGATACGTGTAAGAATAGTCTGTCAGCTTTTGCCATTTTATACACCGATATACATTATGAGTTCCACCAAAAACAACTGCTGTTTGATTTGATCTACAAATGAAGAAAAAAACAATAAGTATATTTGTACTCATTTTTTTTTTTTGGCAATCTGTATTATCTAATTTTATATAAGACTACATTCACAAAAAAAACTTTACATTATCATTGCTGATTTTTAATGCAACGTTAACGTGTCCTTAAGTTGGAATACCCACTTAAAAATACCATTTAATCGACAGACTTTGGTTAAACTTACTTGAACCTAACCATTGCACACTTACAATTTCTATTTTGAAAATGCAAAATTAAGGATTACTTGAACAACAATAAATTCTCGGACGCTTTATCGGCTACGCATGTCCATGACGTAATGCCGGCTGAGTATATCTGGTGTGTCCATCCAACAACGAAATTGTCAGATCGGGTGAATGTTATGTCTTGAGTTGTTTCACTGCTATCATGCCATTCTCCGTCCCAATCAGCAGGAAGTGTACAGCCTTGAACGCCTACAATTAAAAATTCAACTTTCATCTTAATTTCACATTTTGTTTTACAAGATAAGATGATTTTCATAACAAGAATATCCCCGGTAGTCTGATAAAGGTACATCATTTTGTTCTGGACATGTTAATTTAACAGTCAGACAGGCTGACAAACGATCATGCAAATGAACATGGAAGGAGAAACGACCATTTCCAAATCTGCAGCATCATTTTCTTTTATTCAAAAAATTTTTTTGAATCATTTCTGTGTGATTTGCAACAGACTTTAATCTTTTCTATAATACAGCTCTCTTAATTGTTAACCTCTCTACAAATCAATGTATCTGCAGACTAAGTCGGTATTTACTTATCAAATAGTATAGTACCTCCCAGTCATTTCCTTCAGCAAAATCAGGAATTAAGAACCTGAATAGAATTTATAGATTTTGCATTTTTCTTTTGTTTGATAAACTCGATGCAAAGCAGACAAAAAAAAGAGAGACGAAACAATGTCCCTAACCATGCAAACGAAAGACAGTAATTTTAAACCTAAACAGTATAAATACAATTCACACGATTGACCTCACCAAGTAAATAGTTTGTTTTGTTGATATCAGTGGCCAAACTTGGAGAAAACAGAAAAATTGGAGTATAATGAAACTTTGTTGACCCGTTATACAGAGCTACAGTGATGACATATTAGGTTTAGTCACCATGAAAGTGTGTCCATTTGACACTGGTAAAGGAACAATTGATACATTAGTCTTTAGCATTCATGCTTGTCTTTATTTTTCTGAGTTTAAGTTTTTAAAGCGCCCTTAACCCTAAGATAACAGAGCCTTAATACTTAAAGTGATGTTATTGTATATCTGGACAATGTTGTCATAATCGGTTTGTTCATTTCGGCTGATAAAATTAATGCATTATTTATTGGAATATCTTACTTACAGATATCGATGTAAAGACGGTTTAAATTAAAATGTGTAACACAAAGAAAGAGGTTCTAATGACAGGTGCCCTTTCCAACATGTCCACAAACTCCTTGAGATTAGATTTAAATCAATAATGAATAGTTTTATTTGTAGCTTATATAAAGTGTGATATTATTACTGAAATAAGAAAGAAGTATTAATTATTGTAAAACGACATGTTGTTGATTTTAAAGATTATTATAAGACATTTTACCTTTCTCATTAAAATATTTCGTACAGTTGAGAAGCCGGGTAGCACAAAGTATCACCTTTAGTAATTAGTTAATTATCAGGGACGGAAAGTTAAAATAGCATTACTTCTGTTTATATACCCTGTACAGTAATAAACGTAATCAAGCATCACGATCTCTAGACTAATTTCATCAAATCAACTATTGAAATTCTTTTTAAAAAATACACAATAGGTGAACATTTAATACAATGACTTGACGGGTACAAATTATATTTATAAAGAATCGTGTGGCTTAACATTTAATTTGCACTGAAAATGTTACCGAGTTCATTACGATTCATTTTGTAAAACTTGTTTTAAAATCTTTAATTTTCAACTATAGTTGCATTTAAAACATGATGTTTTCTAAGAAAAAAAACTTTTAGCAGTATTTTATATACTACTGTAACTGCCGAAATCTTGAAATTGTAACAGAGAGGTTAGTGAAAGTTAAAGAATGTAGGAAGTTGACCTCAATATTCATAAGTGTCATCATCATCACTTGTACTAATTTTGAAATTGCCAGGAGGAAGTTTAATATCGTGTCAGCATAGATAAACCTACAGACAAACAAAGCGACAGGATCTCAAAGTTATTAGGCGTCTTTCACTTATTGTTAGATATTTTTGTCAAAAAATCAATAATGATATGGTGAATACTGGTTGATCGTGAGTTCTGTATTTAATCAAATATTTTCCAAAAAAACTAGATGTTTAATTTAAAAGAACCATGGTTCAATTATTGAATTAAAATTAAAAATGTTGACGGACAGACTGTGTCATAAAAGAGACTGACGGACAAATGAACAGACAGACATGGACATTTGTACAAATTTGAAATAGTTTCAATGATAACAATAAAATGTCGTATCTAAATAAATATTCATTTGTACATATATAGAGTCAGCACACACGGAAAGGCATATGGACAGTATGACTTCCTAATAGAGCTAAGAAGAGTTGTATGCAAACATTACTCAGAAAAAAAACTTTTGCCAGTTAGATGAAATCTGTTCTTAAGTTTTGGTACAACAAACCATACCTCTACTTTACTGTATCTCTACTCCTAGCAAATAATGAACAAAATTGCACGCACTAGGAATAATCAAATGCACAGAGTTGATATTTAACATATTCACATATTATGCAATTGGGGAACAAAAACATTCAGTATTATAAATAATCAAATTGTCAAGTTGTTTTTTTTAATCATAAACAGCATCTCTAGACAATATGAAGACACACAGTAGTCATGTTTAATTTCACATAGTGATTGGTAAATCAAAGAGCTAAACATAACAATGCTCATGCCGAAAAAGTATTGGCTAATCAGAAAACAAAAGTTAAAAAGAATATGAGAAAAACTTACGTATGATGATTGTTGATATCCATAGAAACACACATATTATTTCCTCTTTCATATCTGACAGACTTTAGCGTACTCTTGATTTTACCTCAAGGTACTCCACATTGCTCCTCCCAGAACTTTAAAATACCAGTATTTCACGCATGCACACAAATGTTTTCATATTCACAACGATCGATTCATGTTGAAATCATTTTCCATTTCTTATCCGAATTAATATCCTATAAATTAAAAAGAGACTGAATCTATCTATGTATACTGTTGAAAATGTTTTCTTCGTATGCGACATAAAGCTAAAGCGAGGTTTAACTTGAACTTGAATTTCTAAATACCTGGTTTTCAAAGCATACACAAAAGATTTTTTTATTCCAACAGACTTTCATTTGTGTAACTTTTTCTTTCAACCTTAGAAATTGAATTTTACGACAAAGAAATTTCAAATAAGGAATAAAAATTATTAAATTCAAATTGCTTATTGGTTTTGCAGTTAAGGAAAAATAAAATCTGAAAGCATTAAATCATTAATGTACCCTTTCACATTAGCATTTAAATAACCTAGAACAGACACAGAGAAAGGGAAATAAGCGATAAATCTAACTATTTCAATTTGACAGTGTTCAGTTGTCTTACTTGTTTCATCTTATATCGTCAATCTATTGATAATCAGAGATACAGATTCCAAACCCCACACGCATTCTTTTTTTAAAATTAAATTATCTTTGAAATGTAAATATAGTAAGGGAAAACGCCATGAGGTAATAATTTTAACTTTTTAGAATGGGAAATGATTTACCTATTTGGAAAAGTAAATTAATATTAATGACAACACTGTCAAAACTTACCAAAGTTGGGGAGATGAAACCCCATATGCGTGATAGATAAATGTTACTACATCATAGTTTAGTTGTACGTTGGTCATCGACGTCTGTAATGAGAGAAACAACCAACTATTAAATGGACGTAGCAGACTAGAGTGCCTTTTTTGGAAACATGAAGGCAGCCCGGGGTTGTGCAAATTGAAGATTGGTAAAATAAAAATGATTTAAATGTTGCACTCTTTTTGGAGGCAGGGGTCAATGAAATGTTAATTGAAATGTATAGAATATGTAAGCTATACTATGTTTCGGACAAAAATAAACTAATAAATTCTATATATATCATCATCTGAATTTTGATAGAAAATAAACATGAAGAATAAGTATATGTTCTATGTTTGAAATAGATTTCTACTGTCTTGATCACAATATGTTTGTTTCCAATTGTATATAATGTTTATGGCTTGCCCAACTAACTGTTCTCTCACTATAGACGTAAAATTGAAGGATTTTCATTAGTAATATATCATTAGAGCGTAAATATGATATTATGGATTCAAAAAAGGGCGAAGACAATTATATAAAATTCCACAAACAAAACAAATCTGCAGTAGGGTACAAACAATTCCAGAGGATGGACCTGGCGCTAGGATCATGGAAAATTTTAAGCTTAAGTCAAAATCCATATGTTGTACTAAAACAATTAAGAAGTCACACCTATAGACAAAAAAAATCTTTATAAAAAATTGCTTCACAAAAATATTGCTGTCTGTACATTTAGAGATAAATTCAGAAACTAATTTTCAAAAAATAATAATAAATTGGAAATTAGAAATTAAGTCTTAGTCTGTTTCATAATCCTAGGACCAGGGGCCCAGAAGGAGCAAGCATCCTTAAGCTCTAAATGATGCAAAATTACATTATTGTCGTCTTGCAAAATACTGTTGTCTTAAAAAAATTACAAAATATTTGATTGTATAGAGGTCTTTCTTTTGAAACATCATAACGGTTTAAAGTACCTTCAAAAATATCATAACGGAACATTTTACTAGAAACTTTATTAGCTTCTTCATCATCTGACCTGTTTTCATATTCCTATCAAGCAGATAATATGTCCGTCACATCTATTTCATATCATGATATTCTACTGACTAGATAAGGCCAGCTAACAATTGAATTGAACGGCAAACTAGATGACCATTTCTTTATCAACGTTCCTTATTGATGCAGTAATATTTCACTATCACCTATATGTGGTGTTAGTGTTTCCCATGGAATTTATGGAGAAACTTAGCAGCATTTAGCTCAAAAGTCGAGTATACAGTACAATATAGGAGCAGAGCAAACGCGGACCTCCAAAACATCAGAGGTGGAATCAGGTGCCATGGAGGAGTAAGCATCCCCTGCCCGCCATTTGCTCCTTGTCAGAACGAAAAATCCGTCTACAATTCAGTGTGTTAGAATGGATCTAATAATAAGTATGAAAAAACGTCAGTCAGCTCATGATTTAATGAAATACATTGTCGTTGTATCGACCATACATTTAGAACGTACGAAATGATGACTTGCTGATGTTCTTGTCTCAGCAACTTGTTTGTCAATAATTTACCTCGTTTTAAAAATTGTTCATACGTAGAGCATGATTTGCGTAAGGAATCAAATGAGAGATATAAACCTTGTATGCAGGTGATGAAGGTATATTGCTGCATAAGTAAGGGGAGTTGACGATTGAAAAGTTTAAGCAGAGACATATAATAGATTTCTTATATGTCTCTGGTTTAATTCATCTCGTTTGTCATAAAGCTTGATCGTGAGATTACCATTAACGTCTTTTTCGCATGAATGATTTGAAACAGTTGTGTCAGACTCTGTGGTATCTTTTATTTCAATCTCACAATCGTAAGGAGTATCTGCCCATAAAAGAACTTTTTATATAAAGGAATATTAGTAATCCTATTGTAATCAAGGTTACTGATATAGGAGAACCTAAGCAGTTTTCATCTTAACTGAAATAATATCTAGACGAGTACCTTTTTACCATTAAAGAAGAAACGAGAAAGAATTATATCGCATAGACTCATCAGGTAGACCTACAATCGAAATAAGGTATATATCTGCATACATGGATTTTTCAGCTAATACGTTTAGTGTTTTTTGAAGAACGCTAGAGAAAGACGAGTATGGTACATGTATGGTACCTTTTAATGAGTACCTCGTTCAATTAGCCAATTAATTTTTTGGGGAAAAATCTGGAAAACTGACATTGCTTCTCGTATAGATATAAAGGGGAGGATAGAAGCTTGCACTAAGCTCTATAATCAATCCTTTACCAATTGAGACCAGTGATTACAACGTTATTGACTAATATGAAAATCAGGGAAAAAAAACTTCTACCGGTATTTGGTATTGATACAAGAAAATAAAATTAAATACAATATATTCTTATATATAAAATATAGAATACTAACTATAGAATTATTTCTTATTCCATGTATAAGGCATTTTGTCCCTTTCGCAGTCCATAAATTTAAACACAATATATTCTTTATATCAAGTATACAATACTTACTTTAGAATAAGTTCTGATTCCATGTATAAAGCATTTTGTCTTTCTCGCAGTCAATATGTTTAAATTCTCTAATTACCATATATTTATTCGATTAAGGTAGGAACAATTATTCATTTTATTTGTACGAGGGCCGTTAAAAAATTACGCAGACTTGTTGCACAGAAGAAATATATCGGGCAAAATTTCACAAATAATATAAAAGAATCTTTACTTATATGGTCTTCAAAATTTCATACCAATATGTTGTAAATTGGTATTAATTTTGAGTGATTTTTCAGGACATACCATTAAGTCACGGCGCAGCAAAATCTTCGACGTTACAAGCATTATAAAAAAATATGTGATTGAGCTTTCATTTTCTCAACATTTTCCCTTGAGTACCTGTATAGTTTGAGTTACCTTATCTACTCAACATCAAAACACCATTTCTTGTCAAGCTTAAAATCTATTAAACAAGTAAAGAATATTCTTTTTTTTTGTTTAAAAACCAAAAACTACTTAGGAGATATAGTGTGATATTGGTGACTCTCAATCACGTTCTTTACAGTCCGGATAAAGTTAACTTGTCGTCTATAATCTTCTTCCCGTCCTCCCGTATAGCCTTTTTACAGGGGTCTAACTGTCTAAAATTTCAATTTGCTATTTGTGGGCGAATGTCACGAGTAGCCTAGTTTACTACATGTTTTATTATGCATATTTTGGATCTATGTTGCCGATATCTCGAACATTACACATATTTTAACAAAAGT
>PRKT01000053.1:1026757-1068469 GCA_003671525.1 Saccostrea glomerata
TAACTGTCTAAAATTTCAATTTGCTATTTGTGGGCGAATGTCACGAGTAGCCTAGTTTACTACATGTTTTATTATGCATATTTTGGATCTATGTTGCCGATATCTCGAGCATTACACATATTTTAACAAAAGTGTGGTGCGCCGTCAATTCAGGAGACGTCATTTTTACAGTCGTTTTCACGGGAATTGCATCAGAGAAAAATCACTATATTTCTGTAAGTACTTCAAATATTTCGTCCGAAATCTAAATACATAATAATAGAACAATTTAAA
Organism: Saccostrea glomerata; assembly: GCA_003671525.1. Taxonomy (NCBI): domain Eukaryota; kingdom Metazoa; phylum Mollusca; class Bivalvia; order Ostreida; family Ostreidae; genus Saccostrea; species Saccostrea glomerata. The sequence continues at coordinate 1,027,031 of PRKT01000053.1, forward strand.
GGTACATTTGAGAAAATTGTTGAAAAATATCGCGAATTTTAGAAAATCAATGGGTTAAATTTTTGAATCCGCATGCTTTTGCTTCATTTTTTTTTTTGTCGTGCGCCGTACCTCTCCATCAACGATATCAACATACCGATAATTTTAGTAGAATTTTTTTTTGAAATAAAGAAATTTTGCCCAAAATTTATTGGAATCTTTAAGATACATATTTCTGTGAAAATTTTATTACTATATGACGTCTGTAAGAGTAAATAATAGCACGGTCCGCGTTATTTTTGAACAGCCCTCGTATATAATATCTTTCTTTATATATACACAGTAAAGTAATTTTTTTTAATTCATAGAATTTATTTTTGCTTTCACATTTACAGACTAAGTACAATAGATTTGTTTACATTCAATACATACATATACTATATAATTTTTCTTCCATGTAATTTATATTATAAACTTAATACATAATCTCTTTGGTAAATGCTAGATACAAATTCATTTCATAAAGCTGCAAAAGATATTATGACATTCATGTATATTATGAATCTTCATGGTGAAAGCTTTATACACAAAGAAGTAAACAAAAGGGAGGGGTGAGGAAGGGAAACAAAGTGAGGTGGGGGAACAGTTTTCACTATTTTACCATACTGGTACATTTGAGTATAAATTTGAAGAACATTATAGCATATCACAAATAATTTTCCAGTTCTTTTCATATTCTGAAAATTTACAATTTCTTAAAAGAATAGCCTTTTCAACCAGTATTCTATTTACAATATTTTTTTCCTAGCATTACTGTATTAAATTTAGGCATATTTTTAATCTACTGGCAAAAATAAATTGTTTAACAGTAAGTATTATTATATTGTGTAATCTATACATGTTTTTATTGATGTATTTTCCAAACAGTACATCTTTTCTATCAAAATTAATAGTGAAATGGAAGTTTTTTTATAAACCACTCTTCTATATGACACCATATTCTTTTTACACAGAAACATTCAAAAAATAAATGTTCAATTGTTTCAACTTCTTGTTTACAAAATGAGCAAACAGGTGAATCAATTAGTTTAAGTTTATAAAGGTATTTATTTGCTACAATAATCCTGTACAGGATTTGAAATTGCATCCACTGAAATTTTGCCTCTTTTGTAACTTTAAATGATAGTTCAAATATTTTGTTCCATTCTAACTCACCAAAAGATATTCCATTATTTTCCCATTTTTCTAATGCTTTAATTGTTTGATTTTTCTTCTTGATGAGTATATTGTACATATTTTTACTACCATTTGTGCTTTTATAAAAAATACACTACACACTAAAGTAAAATTTAATATACAGGTTCAAATCATGCATCATTTTTGTTAACTCGAGACTCAGATGAAACAAGAATATCAACAGTCGCGTTTAAAGTCATCTTTAATAAAAATTTTATGGTCGCTACAATGACCTTGTCAGCAAATAAAATTTATCATTGAGACAAATGCTGACTGACGTTTTTCAAACTTGTTGTTAATCCATTATTTATACACTGAATTGACGACGAATTTTTCCGTTATTTCCCGATCATGACAAGGAGCACACAGCGTGTGTGACTGGTCAGCAGGGGATACACACTCCTCCATGGCACCTGATCCCACCTCTGTTTTTATTCCTGCGTACATTTTAATCCTAATGTTGCACAAAAAACAAAATACAGACTCGAAAACAGAATCCTTCTTTTGACAAATACCGGTAAAAGTTTTTTCTCTGAATTTCATATAGGAAAATAACTTGTTGTAATCACTGGTCTCAATTGGTTTGATTGAAACTGGCCCAGTAATTTTTTAGGTGAATTCTGATTACAGACGTCGATGACTAACTTACAACTAAAATATAATGTAGTAACATTTAGCTATCACGCCATAAGGGGTTTCTTCTCCCCAACTATAGTAAGTCTCGAGAGTGTTGTCATTAATATCTAATTTACTTTTCCAAATAGGAAGAGCATTTCCCATTCTAAAAAGTTGAAATTTCCTCATGACCTATTTTTCTACTATACTTGCATTTTAAAGTCATTATTGATTTAATTTTGAAAAAAAGGTGTGTGTGGAATGGAGAATCTGTATTCCTGATTATTAATAGATTGATGCAGTTAGATAAAACAATTTATCCAACTGAACGCGGTCAGATTAAAATAGCTAGATTTATCGCTTATTTCCCTTTCTCTGTGTCTGTTCCAGGTTATTTAAAGTTACATAATAAGTCAAAATTATGCGTTTATTTTAAATATCTGTATCATATATAGACAATCTTTTAGAAATAATGAGTATAGGCAAAGAAATGACAACTTAACTGCACTGTAGAGCAAGAAAAGACTGCGCAATTTAAGTGCCGGAAAAATTAAGGTAGTATCTACCGTTTTGTTATTTTCGAGTATGTCAGGTCACGCCACTTTTATTTTTAGCTCAAACTTGTAAACAACATTCAACTGGAGCATGCAAAGGTGGGAATATCTTCTAACAACTCTTTTAAAAGATTGAATCAAAAGTTTTGGTATATTTACATTCATTTCACGGTACCTGAGACCATGGTAAATACTAGTTTACCTATTCAAACTTTTCTGCGCATGCGTACAATAGGAAGGAAGAAGTAAAGCAATATTTTCGTTATGTGGCATACTGCAATTATTTTTACTTTTATTTTCTCCATAAAAATTGACTTTTTATGTTCTCAAACCTGTAATTTTCTGAAACTTAATACTTTGGGGAATTGAAGAACTTCTACACGGGTCATGCAAAAATTTTACATTTGTCAATTTTCTCATTTGTGCGTCACGGTGTCTCTAATATGAAAGGAAACATTGATGATTTAATGCTTTCATATTTTAATTTTCCTTTACGAGAAAACCAATAACTTCATAAACCAGTTTTATACATTGTTTTAAATTTCTTTGTCAAAAAATTAAATTTCTAAAGTTGAAAGAATAAGTAAAACAAATGAACGTTTGTTTGAATAAAAAAAACTTTTATGTATGGTTTGATTACCAGGTATTTAGGAAGTTTAACTTCGCTTTATATCTTAATCTCGTATACGAGGAAACTTTTTTTCAACATTATGCATAAATAATATTCAAAACATGTTTGCATGGGTGAAATACTCGTATTTTATGTTGAGTACTTTGGGGTAAAATCAAGAGTACGCTCAAGTCTGTCAGATATGAAAGAGGAAATAATATGTGTATTTCTATGGATATCAACAATCATAATACGTAAGTTATTCTCATTTTCTTTCTAACTTTTGTTTTCTGATTAACCGATAATTTTTCGGCATAAGCTTTGTTATGTTTTGCTCTAACAATCACAGGGTGAATTGAAAAACGATAACTGTGTTTCTTCATTATTTCGTAAGTTCTATGATCGATACAATGACCTTGTCATCAAATAAAATTTACCATTGAGTCAAAGGCTAACTGATGTTTTTCATACTAATTGTTAGGAAATTATTGATACACTGAATTGACGACGGATTTTCCCGTTATTTCCCGATCATGACAATGAGCACAGCGGGTGTGACCGGTTGGCAGGGGGTGCTCACTCCTCCGTGGCACTCGATCCCACCTCTGGTGGTTGGGAGGTCCGTGTTTGCTCTGCTCTTTTTTGTATTGTTTTATGGACTTTTGATATTGACAATGTTTGTTATCTCCATATGTTTCATTCGTTTGTTTATAATAAAAAGAACGATTTGACAATATGCTTATTTATAATACTACATGTTTTTGTTCCCCAATACTGAATTGCATGATATGTAAAATGTTAGATATCATCTAAGTGCAAATGGTACGATGTGTTGTACCAAAACGTTAGTACAGATTTCATCTATCTGGCAAGAGTTTTATTTTTTTAAGTAATATTTGCATACATCTTTTCTAAATCCTATTAAGGACAGATGATACAAACAAAAATCTGATGCCTAAATTGGTATATTTTTTTACCTAATTTGATTGAAAATGATGTAATCAATAAATTTCTAGAATATAAAGAGATGTAAACCTTCTGTGACATTCAAATTGCTACCCATCTGAAACCACCCTTATTATTCTAAACAAATATATTTCACTCCAATTTCCATTATTGTGCAATTTTGAATAAAATATCTAAAATTTACGCGGTGAAACTTATTCATTTTATTCATTAAATCATGACCCAAGTTGTCATTTTCAAACCTTTTGACAAAAGTTTGTTTGTATCATCTGTCCTTAAAAAATCATACTGTCCATTTGTCCTCTTGTGTTTCTGACCCTATGTATAAATGAAAATTTATTGAAATACGAAATCTTATTGTTATCATTAAAACTGTTTCAAATTTATAAAAGTCTATGTCTGTCTGTTTATTCGCCCGTCAGTCCCTCAACACTTTCTTGGAGAAACAATAACTATAAGTAGTTTTCAATGCTTTATTAAGTAGAAGTACACAATAATAACAGCTTGTAGTTTTTGGTCTGCTTGTCATCGCCCATCAACATTAATGAAGCAGTCGTCCGTAAACATTTTCAATTTAATCAATTATTAACCCATAGTTCTTTTTAAATATAGTATTTTAGAAAATATTTTATTTGATACAGAACTGAAGATCAACTAGTATATACCCATATCATTATTACAATAAAAGGAAAATGCCTTATTATGTTGAAGTCTTGTCGCTTTGTCTGTCTGTAGGTTTATCTAATAGATCATGACAAGATAATAAACTTCCTGGCAAATTCAAAATTGGAACAAGTGATGATGATGACACGGATGAATTATGAGGTTGTAATATTTTAGATTTTAATATTTAGATTTTTTTACTAATGTAATTTACTATAGTATGTAATGTAATTTTTTTCCTTTAAAGACTTTGTGTGTTAAATACAACCATAGTTGAAAATTAAACATAATTTTAAAAAAATTACAAAATCGAATGATAATAAACTCGTTACCTTTTTCAGTATCAAGCCACACAATTCTTTACTATAGAATTTGTACCCGTCCAGTAATTGTATTAAATGTTCACCTATTGTGCATTCTTTGAAAAGAATTTCAATATTTGACTTGATGAAATTAGTCTAGAAATCTTGATTATTGATTACGGTACAGGACATATTAAACAGAAGTAGTGTTAACTTTTAACTCAATACTTTGTAAACTAAGGTAATACTTTGTGCTACCCGGATTTTTTAACTACAGAAAATATTTTAATGAGGAAGGTAAAATGTCTCGTAATAACCTTTAAAATCAGTTAATATGTCCTTTTACAATAATTTGTATTTCTTTCTTCATCTTCTTACTTTTTTAATGATATCACACTTTATATAAAATACAGATAAAACTCTATTCATAGTTATTTAAATCTAATCTTAAGAAGTTTGTGGCCATGTTCGAAAGGACACCTGTCCTCAGAACCAAATTCGACCAAAAATGACCGAAATATGATCATATCATGAATCCCATCCAGTAACATTATAATTTACATCGTATTTACATCCAATATCTGTGAGTAAGATATCCCAATAAATGCATTAATTTTATCAGCCGATTATGAAAATGTTGTCTAAATATACAAAAACATCATTTAAAGTATTAATGTCCTGTTATTTTAGGTTTAAAGACGCGTTTTAAAATTCAAACGTAGAGAAATAAAGACAATCATGAATGCCAAAGACTAATGTATCAAATTAATTTTTCCTTTACCAGTGTCGAATAGACGTACTTTCATGGTGACTAAACCTAATATGTCATCACTGTAGCTCTACACAATGGGTCTTTAATTCAACAAAGTTTCATTGTTCTCCAATGTTGCTGTTTTCTCCAAGTTTGGCCACTAATATCAACAAAACAAACTATTTTCTTAGTGAGGTCAATGGTGTGAATTGTATTTATACCGTTTAGGTTTGAAATTACTGTCTTTCATTTGCATGCTTACGGACATTGTTCAGTCTTTTTTTTGTCTGCTTTGTATCGAGTTTGTCAAACAAAAGAAAAACACAAAATTTATAAATTCTATTCATGTTCTTCATTCCTGATTTTGCCGAAGAAAAATCACAGGTAGGTACTATACTATTTGATAAGTAAATACCTATTTAGTCTGAAGAAACATTGTTTTGTAGAGGGGTTAACAATTAAGAAAGCTGTATCAAAGACTTTTATTGGGAATGAGAAAAAAATTGCTGCAGATCTGGAAATGGCTGTTTCTCCTCTGCCATAACTCGATTTCCTCGTTCTTTTGAATGGTTATTTGTCAGTCTTTCTGTCTGTTAAATTGACATGCCCAGAACAAAATAATTATACCTTTGTCAGACTACCGGGGTATTCATGTTATGAAAATCCTCTTATTTTGAAAAAAAAAAGCAAAATGTGAAAATAAGACAATAGTTGAATTTCTAATTTCAGGCGTACAAGGCTGTACACTTCCTACTGACTGGGACGGAGAATGGCATGATAGCAGTGACACAACACAAGACATAACATTCACCCGGTCTGACAATTACGTTGTTGGATGGAAACACCAGATATACTCAGCCACCATTACGTCATGGACATGCGTAGCCGATAAAGCGTCCGAGAATTTATTGTTGTTCAAGTAATTCTTAATTTTGCATTTTTAAAATAGAAATTGTAATTATACAATGGTTAGGTTCAAGTAAGTTTAATCAAAGTCTGTTGATAAGCTGGTATTTTTTAAAGTGGGTAATTCCAGCTTAGGGACAGATCTTCCTGAATTATGTATAATTTTTCCCGAAGATTTTGTCACTAAAGCAATGCTACATTTACAAGTTAACGCATCAAAGGAAATTCAGGTACCTTACCAGGCATTTGTGGAAGATACCAGAGGATGATATTGCCGATATAATCCTTTTGGAAATAGATTAAAAAGCCAAAATAAAAATTATACCGTTGAAAATTTTTAAAATCACTTTGTAAATCACAAGTTATTCATAACTAAAGATACAGATATAATAAAGATACAAAACCGATATCTGAGGAATGTATCGTCTGGCCTCTAAGATTCCTATTTCAAACTTTATTCATGACTTTTTTTTTCAACTTTAAAGCGGTTGCACTGTACTTCATGTGCTTAAGTTGGTTTTTCCAACTTAAAAGTATGTAATTCTAACCTTAACGTTGGTAATTCCTATGATAAGTTGGTAATTCTAATTCTTGGTTTTTACAACTTTATTCTTTTTTTTTTTTTTTTTTTTAGGTTTTTTCAACATGAGCTTTTCTAAACTATACTGTAGATGCAGAAAAGATATAATTTCCAACTTTAAAAACATATATTGCATACATGTGTAGCCCTTGTAAGCCTTTATATCAATCATTCACAATCTTGCAAATAACAAAAAAATATCAAAACTATTATTTTGGTACGTTTTACTAGATTTCCTAATCATTATTTTAACCCTTTCTCTTCCGGCGCATTTTACGTGATTTTGGAGGCCTTTTGACATGGCATTATTAAATTATTTCTAACTTTTTTTATCCAAGGGGAAAGCTAGGCATAATGCATACCATTTTGTAGGAAATTTCTTACAGATGATATTTTATGACTGTTTAGATACTCAACCACTGACCTTATTAGTAAAAATTGAGGTCAAAGGTCAATTAAGTGCAAAATTTTATGAGAATTTTTGATACTTTTTCATCTTTAAGCTAAATATTAAGTATGATGCATGTTGAAATAGGAAATTTGGGATATACCAACAAAAGAGCATTATACTGTAGTACATGAAACATATAAACTTTTTTTTCAATTCTGCATATAACTACTTAAAAGGGGTTGCTAAGCAACGCAGAATTCTTTAATTTTCGGGCAGATATTTTCATTTTTTACTCATCCTAGACACATTTATGCATTCCAGCACATATAAAAGTTAGATGTGAGGTCATAAATTACAAGGGACATACAACAGATAAATTGTCTAAAAGTTTGACCTCATTAGAACTATTTTTAGGTTGTCAAAGGTCAAATAAGTGCAAAAGTTTCATCAATTTTTTTCAACACTTTTCAATATTCTTGCCATAATTTTACACAATGGATGCTGAAATGGAAAATTCTGAATACACTCTCAAGAAGGGATCAGAACTGCAATATCCATGCATCATTTTAGTTCAAATATCTGTTTAATGACCTTTAAGTGGTTGCTAAGCAACATCATTTTAAAGTTTTTGGCTATATACATGTTTGTTATTTCACATTCTGGACACTTTTTGTATATTTCAGCATACATCTCATATTGTTTGTGAGATATGGGCCATAAAGATGAAAGAACATTTTGTATTAAAAAATGACCTTGACTCTCTTGTTCTTCAGGGGGTCAAGGTCATATCAGTACAGAATTCTGCTTTAAACTGTAAGTAAATATCAATTTTGAAATGCTTCAAACATGGATAAATCATCTAATAGTTGACGTAATAAAAATGGCGAACAACAAAATTTGCAAGCAAAGAATTCTGGTCTTCTTACAAAGCCGTAGCTAAACATGTATACTATCTTTTTGTTAAACAAGAAATCCATTCTCTTGATGCCATTAAAAAATAATCTTTATTTTCATGGATTTAATCAAACAAGAAAAAAAAACTAAATGATTTCATTACAAGATTTTTCTGGTAAAACAGAGCTTAAGGGGTACAATAAAGACTTGACATGTTATCTTGGAGGGAAATAATAATAATAGATAGCATTGGCAATATTTAACGCAAAACTGTTTAGGCAATAAGTTGAAAATTTGACGCTTATATCCAAATATACAAATCCAGAAATATTGCAAGATGAATTCCAAATCAGACTGAAATCTTCAACAAAATGTTGAAGAGCACTTTTACTTTGTGTCCGCCATTCTTTTATCAACTGTCATTTCTCTGTAAGACTGGAGGAAATTCTTTGACTTGTCCAATACATTACTATTTGCTGTCAAGCACAAGTGATCAGCTTCTATCCTGTAAAAGATTTAAGTATTTTGAAACAGATACATGTCATTGTGTATATAAATTTATATTTATAAATAAAACTTAAGAATTCTAAAATTACTACGTTTATTTGATTTTCCTTTTAAAATTAAAATTGTATTTATTATGTGATCAAAGTAGTTAAATGATATTGTTAAGTCAATGTATCAGGATTGATAATTCAACAACCTTGTAGTAAACCATCATGGTAAAATTACTGAACTAAAACAAATAGCATATATGGCAATCTGACTAAAGCCAGACCTCTGTTTACGCTATCGCAACATGTAAAAAAAAATCTGGCATTAGATTGCTACGAAAGTCAGGAAGGGACACATAAATTTTTCAAAAAAGTAAAAAATGATATCGAATCAAATTAGACAATCCAATCCCAAGTATTACTAAATTGTTCCCTCGATTTATAATATGAGATCTCGAATTACACAATCCGATCTTAAGGATTACTAATTCGCCCCCTTGATTCATTATTTGACATCTCGAATTACATACCGGTAATTTGTTTTCACAGAATGATAATTCAACATCTCGATTTGTTACAACGTCAGTCTTATGATTTTGGAAATCTGTGCTCTTGAATTTCATTACATATATGTACAGATACATCCAGCCATTTTAATCAATAAGAGCGTTCTATTTATTTTGTTTCAGCAACCGGTCGTTTCCAACCTCTTTCATAACTAATTCAATGTATATTTATTTTATAAATCTTATGATTACACAGGACCCATATTCACTTTTACTATTAAGGACTTTCAATTATTCTAATATACAAGTAACACAAAAACCTCTAAGATTTTTTTGTTGTACAAATATCAGTACTAGCACATGGATTTTAAAATGTTCATGTATTTTTCTCATTTTGGACCGTAATATGTAACAAGAGGCCCAGGGGCCACAGCGCTCACCTTAGCACATCGGGCTTGAATGTACTCCCCCCCCCCCCCCCCCTCCAGGTGTTCATCATTTGAACAAACTAGAATCTACACTACCTGAGGATGATTCCATATATATATCACTAATCATAGCTTTGAAGTACTTGAAAAGAAGATTTTAAAAGGTTTCCCTATATATCCCTATGTAAAACTTGGGTCGGCCATTTTGGCCCCACCCTAGTCCAAATGGTCATGATTTGAACAAACTTGAATCTGCACTACCTGAGAGTGATTCCACATGAGTTTCATCTTTCCTGGCACAGTGGTTCTTGAGAAGGATTTTTAAAGATTTTTTTCTATATATTCCTATGTTTAACTTGGGTCGGCCATTTTGGCCCCACCCTTGCCCCGGGGGTCATGATTTGAACAAAATTGAATCTACACTACCTGGGGATGATTCCACCTGAGTTTCATCTTTCCTAGCCCAGTGGTTCTGGAGAAGAAGATTTTTAAAGATTTTTCCTATATATTCCTATGTAAAACTTGGGTCGGCCATTTTGGCCCCACCCTTGCCCCGGGGGTCATGATTTGAACAAACTTGAATCTACACTACCTGAGGATGCTTCCACATGAGTTTCATCTTTCCTGGCTCAGTGGTTCTGGAGAAGAAGATTTTTAAAGATTTTTCCTTTGTATTCCTATGTAAAACTTGGGTCGGCCATTTTGGCCCCACCCTTGCCCCAGGGGTCATGATTTGAATAAACTTGAATTTACACTACCTGAGGATGCTTCCACCTGAGTTTCATCTTTCCTGGCCCAGCGGTTCTGGAGGAGAAGATTTTTTAAAAATGCATTTAATTTTTAACAAATTCATGATTATCTCCCCGTGGAAAAGGGTGTGGCCCTTCATTTGAACAAACTTGAATCCCCTTTAACCAAGGATACTTTGTGCCAAGTTTGGTTGAAATTGGCCCAGTGGTTCTTGAGAAGAAGATGAAAACGTGAAAAGTTTACGCCGACGACGACAACGACAGACGACGGACAAATTTTGATCAGAAAAGCTCACTTGAGCCTTCGGCTCAGGTGAGCTAATAAAAGTTAGGATGTAAAATACTACAACAATATTCTATTTTTTAAACATGTATTACCATATCCAAAATGTACAGATAAATAATTTAAATGAAATCATGGGAAGGGTTTACATTCCGAGGGAATGAATCATTTAAACTAAGAGAATGAATTATACAATCTGAGATAACGGATTGTGTAATTTGAGGGAAAGAATTGATAATCTGTGAGAATGAATTGGCAATTTGTTATAACAGATTGTCAATCCGAGAGAACGGATTGTATAAATCAAGAACTCAGTTTACTTTTATAAATTTTAAAAATTCTATGTCCCTTCATGGCTTTCATAGATTTCATACCTGCATGGCTGCCAGGGTTGTAAAAAGAAAGGAGACAATAGACTGCAATGTTACTTCAGGGCAAAATTCCTGGGGCAAGGCTGTTTCGTGAGCATGGGAGTGTTGATAAACCATCCAGTGAGTTTGACCACCCATGATGTATATGATGTACCATAATTGGAAAGTGTCTGAAAAATTGAGAAAATGGAAATGCTAACCACATACTTTATGCAGATTGGAAATACAACAGCAGTCTATAAAAACAGCTTGTTCCATATCTCTGCATTCATTCAAATAGATATTACATGTTTAAATAATGTGTCTGTATGAATAATCAAGCATCATAACTATTATGTGTTTAAAACACTTATTTTTCAAAATATAGGTCTAAATCACTAATGCGTTTTAAACTTAAACTTTTCAGTCAATATACACGTATTCTCACCTGCTAATACCAAAGGCATGTCCGTATTATTTGATTCATTGATGTGAGGATCTTCGTCGTGAAATAATCATGAAAATTGACGTTCAGATTTCGGATCATGTTTTTGTTTACAGCTATCACAGCGGAAACACGTGTTTATTTCAATTCGTATCAACTCATACAGTAATGAGTCGTATTTATTTATAAATACGAGTTTTTGTATTGTTAAATATAGATCTAATTAAATTGCAAATTAATAAGTATACAATATAACAAGATACAAAAATATTGAAAATCTGATTGATTTTTTTTTTAGTAAAGATCGACGTTTTGGAAATCTACAATTTTTATCAATATTGTATATCACTTCATGAAAAATACATCATTAGGGCCTACATGTAGATGAATAAATCAACATTCACTGAACACAAAAGGCAGAACGAAATTATAATTTGTTTTTTGAAATCTTTGTTTTTGTTTTATGCATTTATCATGTTTATTTCAGTAAAAAATGTATTTAAATGGCCCAAAAAGTCTTATAAAAGAATTTGTTGTTTCGAGTAAGACGCAACAATATCGACCTTGACGTTACATGTAAATATTGACCGATTTTTCCATAAAAACTATGTGAAGGTCACAAATGCAAATTATCGTAATTAAGAAAATACTGAGCGTAAGAAGGCATATAAGGGCTTGTTGGAAAGGAAATTTTCTCTACTTTTACCAGCTTTATTTTGTTTTCCCTATTTCAACACAGAAATAAACGTAAAACTGAGCTTTGTTTAAATATTACGATTAAAATCGAGAAAAAACACATAAGTGCAAGAAAATTCTTGTTTTTAAAATATACCTTAAAGTTATAACAATAATTTTTACATATTTTAAAAGTAGAGAAAATATGCTTTAAGAATATACCATGCTTTCTTATAAAGTTAATCAGGAAAAAAATTGTCAATCGTCTGGAAAATCGGCATTCGCTTTGGAAAATTGCGCCATTTTCAAAAAGTCTCGTATGTCTTTACAACGTAAAATCGATTAAATACCGGCAATCAAGATATAATCTTTTTAGATATTTCAAAAGTAGAGAAAATTTCCAAAAAGATGATATATAGCTTATATACCTTCATGCTACAACAAAATAGATACGGAGATCTTATTTTCGCGAAGTCGTGTTTTAACGCGCCACCGGTCAATTTGACCGATACGGAAGTGAAGGGGTTAAAGTGCGTTTGGGAGAACTGAAAATGTGTTTTTCAAAGAACTACAAAAACAATTTCTAATAAAACATGTTTTAACTCATACACTAAACAACCAGAAGTCTCTGTTGAGACTGGAACTCTACTGGTTTATACTTAAAACAAAGGAAGAAAAAAATAGCAGTTGGGACTTGAAACTTTAAAACAGCAATAAAAAGAAAAATGATCCTTGCCGCTCATCAAAATAAAAACCGATGCACAGACTTATTTATCTTAGTATAGTCTACTTGTGTGCCAAGTTATATTGAAATCGGACAAAAACTGTAGGAGGAGTAGCATTTTGAAAGCATTTCACAGACATTTCTATTTTTAGTAACCATGGCAACACCGTCCACCGAAATCAAATACCGATGCACAGAATTATGTATCTTAGTGTAGTCTACTTGTGTGCCAAGTTATATTGAAATCGGACAAAAACTGTAGGAGGAGTAGCATTTTGAAAAAAAATGTTTACAGACAGGCGGACGACGGACGCATTACTATCGCATAAGCTCTTTTGGTCTCTGTCCAGTAGAGCTAAAAAAAAATAATAAGAAAAAAACATCCAAATTACTGTATCTCTAATCCATTCTTTATGCCCGTGTAGTGGTGGGCAGCGCCGCGAGAATTCCATCTGCATCGAAAGCAAGTTTTTTAAATTGTCTAGATATCCAAGCGGTCTAACGCGTTGTTCCTATACTGCTAGGAGACAGATTCCGTAGGTCGAGAGTTCAATCCTTATAAAAGTGAATCTGTGCTCTCTACGTAACATATAAACTGGCCTTTTAATGCTAAAACAGATACAAGCCGTAAATCTTTTAACTTAAAGTGTTTTAACAAAACCAAGCTACCTGTTCTAGAAATCTGTAGAAGTCAATAGTGTATATAATTTTTTTTTTCACAATTTATTTTATAAGCACTTTAAATGCCCTTTTCTTCTTCAACATATACTGTGAAAAGTTGCATTAAAAATCAGCAATGAAAATGTAAGTTTTTAGTGTAGTATTTTTTAATGTTATATAATACAGTTTGCAAAAAAAAAAATAATAAGAAGATTGGAAAAAAGAATACACTTTTCTTTTTGTTATTTGTAGATCAAATCAAACAGCAATGGTTTTTGGTGGAACTCATAATGTATATCGGTGTATAAAATGGCAAAAACTAACAGACTACTCTTACACGTATCTTATACATGCAAGTAAGTTTTAAAAATGTATAATCAAATTGAAAAAAAATTGTCTAACTTAAGCCAATTATCTTTTTTCATCTTCAAAATTTCATCTTGGAAACCAAGTCTGAATGAAGTTTTCATCATTATATGTTTTAAATGTTTCACATTTTGAAAACAAATCTCAAGTCCTTATACAGATATTTCTTTTTGATATGGATGACAGATATTGAGTCTAACGCTGGCAATGCACGTGTACTTATTCAATCAACAACAGACACGGTTAATATAAGCTACACATGTAACCTTTCCCAGGGTCTGCCTACAGCAGTAGAAACAGTTGTTATGGTTAAAAAAGGTAATTGGGACACATAAAATACTAAATACTCTCGACTAACTATCTCATTGTTTAATAAACTATTTTTTTTATATTCCTTTTCATTTTTTAAGATAATATCCAAAATGCTACACAGAATTGCCCAACTCCATTCTTGGGAAGATTAAACTATACTTTCAATGACGGATCCACAACATATTGTGATGGCACAAGCGTCTGGGATGTTTGTTCAGATAGAACTCAGATGGTTGTCAATTACACTCTGTGCTCAAAACGACAATTTTACTCAGGTTTGTTTTATATCTTTAATCTCAATAAAAACAACATTTAAGTTCTGTAGGGAGATTTTTTGAAAGACGTTGATGGAAAATTTCTATTGTAGGCGGTGGTGTGGCGTACTGTGCCTATTCTACTTCCGTTGGAAGTACTTATTACGTCACAGTTATAAACGCCGATACAACTGTCGATTTTTCATCAACATACCGATTTACATGTTATGTAAGTAAGATTTTTAAACGAAACGATTATATTTTTTTAAATAAAAATTATAACTTCCAAACGATTTTCAAATTTCATTTTTTTAAAGGCCGTAACTACTTCCGGTGGGAAAATATTCGCAAGTGACAACAAAGGGGCGTGCGGACAAAGTCAATCACCCACAACCAAGATGTCTACAGGCACGGGAACATTAGAATTCGTTGCTTATGGTAAAGGTAAGAAAAATTTATCATCCCTTCTGAATATAGACTCAATGGAAGTAAATGTAACACTAATTATTATACTTACTTATACTAGTACACTATTTTTCTTCATTTTTTCAGAAACATGTCGTGAGTATTTCCTCTGCTTAATCAGTTTTACTGATCGATGCTGATATGTATATGATCCATGCTATAAAGTCTAAAAAAAAAAATTAAAAATGCTTATGAGATTGTGCAAATAGAACAAGACACAATACAACATAATGATTATCAGACCTCATATTATTCAGTTAAAACTGCACTTCAAAATATTATGTCCTCCAAAACCTCTGGGCGACACGTATACTAAATGCGTTCATTCATAAAATAAGTCCATTAAATTAGATCTGTAGTATACTGTCTTTCCTGAATATTTTAATATTTTACCATGCTTTCTGTGAAGAACATAAGTAAATTATACTTTATGAATAAGATAACAAATCAACAATGTACCGGTCTTGTAGAGAGGCCTTTCCCCCCTAAAATCTTTCACCCCGGAAAAAACTGGCTCTAGAGTAGAACCCCCCCCCGGAAACTGGCTCTAAAGCAGGATTTCCCCCCAAGAAAACTGGCTCTAGAGTAGAATCCCCCCCCCAGGAAATCCCACACCAGAGTCTATTTTCCGGGGGGAAATCCTACGATGTGTAGCATAATGTTTAAAGACGTGTTTTAAAGTTTCGTCAAAGGTCAACATATCTAAAAAAATATTTTACAATAGCTCTAAAACTTTGCGTGATATAAAGTTAAAACGTTTAAAATTTATAAATATATCATTGTTTAATAGATGGAAAGTATCACTTGATAACAAATATTTTTTTAAAAGATATTTTTTGAGAAAAATTGTATCAGAAAATGTGCATATTTAAAGAAAAATGTGCCTACTTAATTTTGTCCCTTTTGTGATCACCAACATTGTAGAAATAATATATGTTTATCATTGAAGGGCAAGTTGGACGTGAATGATCTCTGAAATGTTGTTATTGAAAGCATGACATGTATAAAGACAAGACCCCTATAGAACCCGCCATCTGCAATGTACTTTCAGTTTCAAGTCTTAACATTTGGACAAATAAACAGGGAAAATAACTTTCCAGAAGCTATCCAAGTCCAACTTGCTCTTCATTGATAAGCATATTTTGTTTCTGCAATTATGGTTTTCACTAATAGCAGGGAATTAATTAGGTGCATTTTTTGAAAATATATGCATTTTTAAGAAGAATACCCACAGGGTATTTCTCAATTGATATTTTTCCAAGTATTTTTCAAATAAAGTGATACTTTCTTTCTGTTAATAAATGAAAGAATTATAAGCTGTA
This sequence comes from Saccostrea glomerata, assembly GCA_003671525.1. NCBI lineage: Eukaryota > Metazoa > Mollusca > Bivalvia > Ostreida > Ostreidae > Saccostrea > Saccostrea glomerata. The sequence goes on from PRKT01000053.1 coordinate 1,043,511, forward strand.
AAAGTTAGAACTTTATACCTCACATAGTTTTGGAGCTATTGTAAAAATAATTTTTGGACATGTTGACCTTTGACGAAACCTTAAAATTAAAACTCGGAGAAATAAAGACAAGCATGAATGCCAGAGACTAATGTTTCAATTGTTCCTTTACCAGTGTCCAATGGACATACTTTCATGGTGACTAAACCTAACATGTCATCACTGTAACTCTGCATAACGGGTCTCTAAGTCAACAAAGTTTCATTATACTTTAATGTTGCTGTTTTCTCCAAGTTTGGCCACTGATATCAACAAAACAATCTATTTACTTGGTGAGGTCAATGGTGTGAATTGTATTTATACCGTTTAGGTTTAAAATGACTGTCTTTCACTTGCATGGTTAGGGACATTGTTTCCCCCCTCTCTCTCTTTTTTTTGTCTGCTTTTCATCGAGTTTGTCAAACAAAAGAAAAACACGAAATCTATAAATTCTATTCAGGTTCTTAATTCCTGATTTTGCCGAAGGAAAATCACAGGTAGGTACCATACTATTTGATAAGTAAATACCTATTTAGTCTGCAGAAACATTGATTTGTAGAGGGGTTAACAATTAAGAAAGCTGTATCAAAGACTTTTTTTTGGAATGAAAAAAATATTGCTGCAGATCTGGAAATGGCTGTTTCTCCTCTGTCATATCTCGATTTCCTCGTTCTTTTGAATGGTTATTTGTCAGTCTTTCTGTCTGTTAAATTGACATGCCCAGAACAAAATAATTATACCTTTGTCAGACTACCGGGGTATTCATGTTATGAAAATCCTCTTATTTTGAAAAAAAAAGCAAAATGTGAAAATAAGACAATAGTTGAATTTCTAATTGTAGGCTTACAAGGCTGTACACTTCCTACTGATTGGGACGGAGAATGGCACGATAGCAGTGACACAACACAAGACATAACATTCATCCGGTCTGACAATTACGTTGTTGGATGGAAACACCAGATATACTCAGCCACCATTACGTCATGGACATGCGTAGCCGATAAAGCGTCCGAGAATTTATTGTTGTTCAAGTAATTCTTAATTTTGCATTTTAAAAAAAGAAATTGTAAGTATGCAATGGTTAGGTTCTAGTAAGTTTTTTTTTTGCAATGGTTAGGTTCTAGTAAGTTTAATCAAAGTCTTGATAAACTGGTATATTTTAAAGTGGGTAATTCCAGCTTAGGAACACATCTTCCTAAATTATGTATAATTTCCCCCCAAGATTTTGTCACTAAAGCAATGCTACCTTGACAAGTTACCTCACCAAAGGAAATTCAGGTACCTTACCAGGCATTTGTGGAAGATACCAGAGGACGATATTGCCGATGTAATCCTTTTGGAAATAGCTTTAAAAGCCAAAATAAAAATTATACCGTTGTAAGTCTTTATAATCACTTTGTAAATCACAAGTCATTTATAATTAGAGATACCGATATAATAAAGATACAAAACCTATATCTGAGGAATGTATCGTCTGACCTCTAAGGTTCCTATTTCCAACTTTATTCGTGACTTTTTTCAATTTCAAAGCGGTTGCACTGTACTTCATGTGCTAAATTTGCTTTTTCCAACTTAAAAGTATGTAATTCTAACCTTAACGTTGGTAATTCCTATGATAAGTTGGTAATTCTAACTTTGATCTTGGTTTTTACAACTTTATTCTTTTCTTTTTTTCTAGGTTTTTTCAACATGAGCTTTTCTAAACTATACTGTAGATGCTGTAAAGATATAATTTCCAACTTTAAAAACATATATTGCATACATGTGTAGCTCTTGTAAACTTTTATATCAATCATTCACTATCTTGCAAATAACAAAAAAATATCAAAACTATTATTTTGGTACGTTTTACTAGCTTTCCTAACAATTTTTTTTTTACAGTGCGTTTTGGGAATACTGAAAATGTGTTTTTCAAAGAACTACAAAAAAATTTCTTATAAAACATGTTTTAACACATAAACTAAACAACCAGAAGTCTCTGTTGAGACTGTAGCTCTACTGGTTTATACTTAAAACAAAGGAAGAGAAAAATAGCAGTTGGTACTTGAAACTTTAAAACAGCAATAAAAAGAAAAATGATACTTGCCGCTCATCAAAATAAAAACCGATGCACAGAATTATTTATCTTAGTATAGTCTACTTGTGTGCCAAGTTATATTGAAATCGGACAAAAACTGTAGGAGGAGTAGCATTTTGAAAGCATTTCACAGACATTTCTATTTTTTTAGTAACCATGGCAACACCGTTCACCGAAATCAAAAACCGATGCACAGAATTATGTATCTTAGTGTAGTCTACTTGTGTGCCAAGTTATATTGAAATCGGACAAAAACTGTAGGAGGAGTAGCATTTTGAAAAAAAATGTTTACAGACAGACACACGGACAGAGGGACGGAAGACGGACGCATTACTATCGATAGGTCTTTTGGTCTCTGACGAGTAGAGCTAAAAAAATAAGAAAAAAATGAACATCCAAAATACTTTATCTCTTATCCATTCTTTATGCCTGTGTAGTTGTGGGCAGCGCCGCGAGAATTCCATCTGCATCGAAAGCAAGTTTTTCAACTTGCCTAGATAGCCGAGCGGTCTAACGCGCTGTTCCTATACTCCTAGGAGACAGATTCCGTAGGTCGAGAGTTAAATTCCTTATAAAAGTGAATTTCTCTGTGCTCTCTACGTAACATATAAACTGGCCTTTCAATGCTAAAACAGCTACAAGCCGTAAATCTTTTAATTTAAAGTGTTTTAACAAAACCAAGCTACCTGCTCTAGAAATTTGTAGAAGTTGTCAATAGTGTATATAATTTTTTTTTTCACAATTTATTTTATAAGCACTTTAAATGCCCTTTTCTTCTTCAACATCTGCTGTGGAAAGTTGCATTAAAAATTTGCAATAAAAATGTAAGTTTTTTAGTGTAGTATTTTTCAATGTTATATAATACAGTTTGCAAAAAAAAAAAATAAGGAGATGGAAAAAAAGAATACTCTTTTTGTTTTGTTTTTTCATTTGTAGATCAAATCAAACAGCAGTTGTTTTTGGTGGAAATCATAATGTATATCGGTGTATAAAATGGCAAAAGTTAACAGACTACTCTTATACGTATCTTATACATGCAAGTAAGTTTAAAGAAATCTGTTCTTAAATTGAAAAAAAAAAGAATTTTATCAAAATTAAGCCATATTATCTTTTTTCTTCTTCAAAATTTCATCTTGGAAACCAAGTCTGAATAACGTTTTCAATTATATGTTTTTTATGTTTCGCATTTTGAATACAAATCTCAAGTCCTTATACAGTCCTTATACAGATATTTCATTTTGATATCGATTACAGATAATGAGACTAACGCTGGCGATGCACGTGTACTTGTTCAATCAACAACAGACACGGTTAATATAAGCTACGCATGTAACCTTTCCCAGGGTCTGCCTACAGCAGTAGAAACAGTTGTTATGGTTAAAAAAGGTAATTGGGACACATATAATACTAAATACTCTCGACTAACTATCTCATTGTTTAATAAACTAATTTTTTTGGAAATATTCCTTTTCATTTTTTAAGATAACATCCAAAATGCAACACAGAATTGCCCAACTCCATTCTTGGGAAGATTAAACTATACTTTCAATGACGGCTCAACAACATATTGTGATGGCACAAGCGTTTGGGATGTTTGCTCAGATAGAACCCAGATGGTGGTCAATTACACTCTGTGCTCAACGCAACAATTTTACTCAAGTTCGTTTTTACATCTTTAATCTCAATAAAAACAACAATTATGTTGAGTAGGGAGATTTCTGAAAGACGTTGATAGAAAAAATCTATTGTAGGCGGTGGTGTGGCGTATTGTGCCTATTCTACTTCCGTTGGAAGTACTTATTACGTCACAGTAATAAACGCAGATACAACTGTGGATTTCTCATCAACATACCGATTTACATGCTATGTAAGTAAGATTTTTAAGCGAAACGATTATATTTTTTTTAATGAAAATTCTTACTTCCAAACGATTTTCAAATTTCATGTGTTTTTGAAAGGCCGTTTCAACTTCCGGTGGGAAAATATTCGCAAGTGACAACAAAGGGGCATGCGGACAAAGTCAATCACCCACAACCAAAATGTCCACAGGCACGGGAACATTAGAATTCGTTGCTTATGGTAAACTAAACAAAAGTTTATCATCCCTTCGGAATATAGACTCAATCGAAGTAAATGTAACACTAATAATTATACTTACTTATACTAGTACACTATTTTTCTTCATTTTCAGAAACATGTCGTAAGTATGTCCTCTGCTTAATCAGTTTCACTGATCGATGCTGATATGTATATGATCCATGCTATAAAGTCTAAAAAAAATTTAAATAAAGCTTATGAGATTGTGCAAATAAATCAAGACACAATAAAACATAATAATTATCAGACCTCATATTATTCAGTTAAAACTGCACTTCAGAATATTGTGTCCTCCAAAACCTCTGGGCGACACGTATACTAAATGCGTTTATTCATAGAATAAGTCCATTAAATTAGTTCTGTAATGTACTGTCTCTCCTGATTATTTCAATATTTTACCATACTTTCTGTGAAGAACATAAGTAAATAATACTTTATAAATAAGATAACAAATCTACACTGTACCGGTCTTGTAGAGAGGGCTTTCCCCCCTAAAATCTTTCCCCCCGGAAAACTGGCTCTAGAGTAGAAATTACCCCCCCCTCCCGGGAAACTAGCTCTAAAGAAGGATTTCCCCCCAAGAAAACTGGCTCTAGAGTAGGATTTTCCCCCAGGAAATCCCACACCAGAGTCTACTTTCCGGGGGGGGGGGGATCCTACGATGTGTAGCAGTTATAAAGTGCGATTTTCCCCATGCAGAACTAAATTTCCCCCGATGAAATATAATTGCTCGACTTATGCTTTGGGGGAGAATGGGTGGTACATTGCTACAAGTGTCCCTTTTAAAAAAAAAAAATGGTGACCAGATGTATTGAACATATGTATACGAAAAATAACAAGAAATTTGATTTTTTTAACAAATCAAATAAATAACTTCTATAGCTTAACCCAAGTGCAAAATAAAATGGTAGCTTTTTATCAAAAATTGTTATTACGAAAGGTGGAAAATTTCACACCATAGTAAATTTATGATTTATTAATTTTTTAGAAAGTTTATCATTTATAACTAAATAGGTCTAAAATGTATACCAATCCAGACATCCATATTCTGTTTATTTGTCATATTTTAGAGAATATTTACATTTTTTTGAATGCTATATATGTTGGCTGAGATTCCATGATTTGAAATATATGCTTAGAAAATTCTCGCGAAATTTTACGACAAAACACTCATGTACCTATTAAAAATCACGTTTGTCGTTTATTTTTTTTATATAAAAATATAGCGAGGGGGGATCCTACTCTGAGAAAGAAAGAGGGGGAAAATTGACTCTTGTGTGAGATTTCCCCCGGGGGGAAATCCTACTCTAGAGTACGATTTCCGGGGGGGAAAGCTGGCTATGGGAGAAATCCTACTCTACAACACCGGTATTTGGATACTCTGTGCTTAAAATCTTAAAATGATCGTACATATTAAGTATCATTATGATTTTCTAATTAGTTATAAAATCAACACTATAACTGTGGTTGCTGTGTACCAATAATCTATGGCTGTATATCAGTGACTTTAAGAATGAGGATATACTTTACTAATTACTTATCAAGTCAATGCTAGAATACGGACTCTGTGTACTAATTATCTATGACAAAACATAAGTAGCTTTTCTTCTACAGCCTTCACCTCTCCTACCGCCTCAGAGAGCTCTAGCAACATAGGTATTATTGCCGGGGCCGTGGGGGCGGTTCTAGGTATTGCTATAGCAGCTGCAGTGGGGAACATCATATATAAAAAATTAAAACGACAAAGAGAAAGTCCAGCCACCAGGTAAGAGTTGATATAGTCTTTCTTAGGTGATAATCGCATTGTGTATGTCCACAGTTGAAGTAAATTATAAATTATTTTTAGGAGTACAATTAAATGGATGCTAAAGATCACATAATTAGAGAATATAAAGTATGAAATTTAATGTGATGCGTTTGATTTTTAAATCATTGTTGCTTTTCATTATTATATCTTTTCATTACCGCCATGCTTAAATTGCTATTTCATGGTCTGTGTAAATGTTTATTGATGAAAACAATTTAACATTATTCATTTACTAAGTTTGAAGGCAACGTGTGTTTTGTCGGATCCAAGACTGGGCGCCTGAAGCCGTTAGCCCGAAGGCAGACAGTTTGGTTCAAGGGTCGACAAAACGCATTTTGCCCGAAAACATAGTCAATAAATGTTTTGTTTATAAAGTTATCATTTTATTTTTTTATTTGATATACATATGGCACGCCAAATTCACAAAAATGAGTTAAACATAGTTTCACAGTCGATAAACTAGGTTTATCGGTTGTAAACTATAGTTTACGGACTGTAAACTATAGTTAACAACGTTAATCTATATTCTACAACCGTAAACCATAGTTAACGCGATAATCTATGTTTCACAACCGTAAACTATACTTAACACTGAAAACAATCATTTGCGATTGCAAAACATAGATTATCTGATAAATACAGTTTCACGATTTTTAAACTATAGTTTACAAACCGTTAACTATAGTTCACGATCTGATAAATATAGTTTCACGATTTGTGAAACTATGATTAACAACTCTTAACTATAGTTTACGATTGTAAACTATAGTTTCGAACGTGAATCTATGTTTATCAACAAAATCTATTGTTAACGCTTATTACAGACAGATAAACTTAAATTTCTTTTATTTTTAAAACTTATTTATACCTCTTAGGCCTGTATGTACCTTTGGGATGAAAACTAAGCTTTTTTTTTTTTTATATATTTTATATGTAGTACATGATGTATAACATAGTACAATAGAATAAAGTTGCTCTACAACATGTAAGAAGAAGAGGCCTTTCATGAAATTGATATTTGTAGAGGTAAAAAAAATCCCAAAATAATAGGAAATGTTCAATTGTTTTCTTATAATTATCTATTTCTGTTCCTAAACTAATTGCGGGACTTTGAAGTATTTCGTCATGCTATATTCTATATTCCTGGCTAATGAACTGTCAATAGAATCTGAAAGATATTTTTTGAATAGTTCTGTAAAAGAAACTTAATTTCCCCCGCGCTTGCGCGGGATTTCAGCTAGTTTATAATGAAGTCAACCTTTATGTATTTCATATCTCATAAACAGGAAGTTGAAGTACCATTTTAGAAAACTTTAATAAATTGTTATGTAAATGCTAACAAAATTTAAGGTTAGCCGTTTTCTTTTACTTAATAAAATGAGAGTTTATGGTCCTTATGGATAGTGATTCGAAAAGCAATGCTTTCGTACGATATATGCCTCGTACAATTTTGTGTTAAAAAAAGATCCAAATACATTTCGACACATTTGGACTTCAAAGTGTCTGATATTTTTTCTAAAGATTTGTATTTGGCATAAATCCATTACATAAGACTTGTTATTTTTTGAAATCCATAACAAGTGGAAATGTCATATAAGCCGCCTGTGTAAAAGTAATTATCATGAAATTCTTAGCTCAAAACTTTAATAATGTTACTTGATCAAATACGGAAGTAAATATTAAATTGATGTTATATGAAGTGAAAAATCAAGGAAACTCTGTGGGGAAAAGATTCCTTACAATGATGTTTTCCGAGTAAAGACGTGTCAAATATCATGTCAGTGCATTATGCTATATTTGCATGTTTAGGAATTGTATGATACAGACAATGAGATTGAAATCAGTTTTAATGATGATTTATTTACTTGCAGTGTTTATTTCTCCGAGGACCCAGCTGTGACCTCTGGGTATGCCACTGTTATTGAACCCCCCTAAAAATAAATCAAACTCTCTCCCTCCTTTACAAAAATAGTTTTCAGCTATCCAACCTAGAGGGCATACCTCTAATGAAGCAGAGGAAATCCGGGCCGCATATTGCCAAAAACAGAAGTATTAATTCAGTGTTGGACTTCAACTATTTCTGTAAATGTGATCCACCATTTAACCCTGTATTTAATTAATGATTTATTTTTACTAATTTCTGTGATATATTATTGTTGTATGACCTTTAATGTTGCCATTTTACATGAAGTAATAAGCCGTATCGACTCCGAGAGTTTATGTATGTTTGCTTGTTATATTTTAAAATTTGAATGAGAAGAGTTTGTTTTCTAATTGAATCTTGCTGAAACATGCTTATGTGCTAACTATTTTGAATTTATTAATTTTCCTGTTATATTATGCAATGAAGTAAATTTAAGACATCTGATTTTTTAATAAGAAAAATGAAATTGTACGATAATCTCAAAGAAGCATATTATCATTGTTTGCTCATAAAAGAGTTGTTTTTTCCCAATGTCTTTTATTTATTTGCGTTTACATGAATAAACACTATTAATTTTTCTTTCAATACACAACAAAAAATGTATTCAGTGTAATTTTTAAGAATAAAAGGGCAAACTTTTATAAGTAGTTCGATGTAACTGCGACATTCCGAAAACAATTGATAAACTGGCAAGTGGAGCATGACCCTAGCAGGACCTAAAGGAAGTTGTCAATTTAAAGATAATCTCAAATTATTAAGAGAAGAAATTAATACAACTTCTTCATGGTTACAATCATACAGCGAAACTGAATAACTAAAGTGAGGCCAGAACAAATACCAGGAACCTGGTCCTATACCGTGATTAGCAGAGTCCGGTTACTGTCTCCTTAGAAACCACAACATGTATTGCATTCTAAAATACGTGCTCAAAATTTACACCAGACGATTGTGTTGCTAAGCACAAAGTATAAAATTTTTTTTATCTTATTTATACATTTGATGATGCAGGTTGTCTTTGTTAGGAAGAATTAAATTATTTCTTTGGTATTGATATACACATGGTACATGCTATTTCAAACAGGCAATATATTTTAGCCCCCCTCCCCTTTTATAAATAAGCCAAAATTTCGTCATATATGTATTTTTGAAAATATTACATAATATTAGAAAATCAAGATGAGTACGAAAGCAGGATAGGCTCATTTCTGAGAAGATAAAAAAATTAACTCGTTATAACGAGTTAATTATCTCGTTATAACGACTTAGTTATCTCGTTATAAAGAATTAATTATATCGTTATAAAGAATTAATTATATCGTTATAACAACTTAGTTATCTCGTTATAACGAGTTAGTTATCTCGTTATAACGACTTAGTTATCTCGTTATAACGAGTTAAATATCTCGTTATAACGAGTTAGTTTTCTCGTTATAACGAGTTAATTATCTCGTTATAACGACTTAGTTATCTCGTTATAACGAGTTAATTATCTCGTTAAAACGAGTTAATTATCTCGTTATAACGAGTTAAATATTTTTTATCTTTTCAGAATTGAGCCTATGCGGCTTTTGTAGATGAGAATACGTACGTGTTTAAAAATAAAATACTGAGTACTTTTATTTAAATAGTTAAAAAATCACATAGTTCATTCTTGAATATACATGGTGGTAGCAAAAATTTATATATTGATAATTTTACTTTTGTATTTACAATCACCTGGATACCAGACGAGAGTATAAATTCACAATGGTTTCTTAACAGTTACCCCTTGAATACGGATTAAGATTGTCATTCTTAGGCTCTCATCAAATTCGTAACGATTGAAATTTGAAAACATTACTAGTATCTGACCTCACAAATGAAGAAAGGATTTCCAATCTTTTTTTTTTGTTTGTTTGTTTTTTTGATTAAAAAAAAAACAAACAAAACATATTATATAGCTTATTCTTAAGATGTCTTTGATTTTATTCATGTAAAGTTAGACATGTATTAAGCAGTCTCCTGGTTAGTCTTTTACAGTGTGTAGTTTTACAAAGTTAATGTGTAGTTTTATAAAGTTAAACCTGTATTAAACAGTCCCCTGGTTATTCTTATGAAGTGTGTAGTTTTATAAAGTTAAACCTGTATTAAACAGTCCCATGGTTATGATGAAGTGTGTAGTTTTATTCAGTTAACCTGTGCAAGACATTGTTAGTGATCTCTGAACAGAAGTATTCTTTGTAGACAGGCTTCAGGATATCCTGATTTTACCATACTAAACATGCATACATGTAAACCTTATACAAAATACATTAATAGATATTTGATTAAGGTAGGAGCATTTATTTATCTTAGTTTGATACATGCTGCACCGAAATGCATATTATGCATCAAAATACCTGTATACAGGGAAATATTCGCCCCGTTTTATTTTCGCCCTTTCGCCCTTACATCGTTTGGGCGAACATTAATAGATATTTGATTAAGGTAGGAGCATTTATTTATCTTAGTTTGATACATGCTGCACCGAAATGCATATTATGCATCAAAATACCTGTATACAGGGAAATATTCACCCCGTTTTATTTTCGCCCTTTCGCCCTTACATCGTTTGGGCGAATTTAAAAAGGGGCGAATTCAAAATATACAATATATTTCCTTAAACAAAACGGTGACTGGGTGAATTTAAAACGGGGCAAAATTGGTTGCAAGTTTGAAAGGGCGAAAATAAAAAGGAGCGAAAATAACCCTGTATACAGTATTAAATCAGATTAGTTAACATATTTGTTTTTTTACTCAAGATATAGATTCGATGCAATCCTTTTAAGCACATCATACATAAAAAGGTTAAGTTGGAAAATGTTTACCTTTTTCAGAGATGGTTTAAAAATAGATTTAATTGTAATACAGTGTAGTTAGGCAATAAATGGCTTCATGTGTTGTTCTTTCTTCTTTTTCCTTAATGTTAAAAAGATTAATATCTTGACGTTTTATCAAGCGCTGACTTTGTATTACGTATACAAGTATGCCCAAAACATTCCGAATACGAGCGTTCAATATCGAACGCCCCGTTGTAAACAAAAAAAGTCGTCTGGTCAAATTCTCCGAGCTAATTAACGAATAAATGGAGTGGCATTTTGTAGCAGGTATTCCCGGCAGTATGATGGAAAACACAATACTGTTGTAGTTTACACTTTTAATTACGACATATCTAAGTTGACAATCGATGATATGGAATTTATAATGGATTTAATGGATATGTCCAATTTATGGAATTGAACTTTCTCCAATGCAATTATATACTTTCTTTACTAATGGAGATACATTTCAGGAACTGTCTCTAGGTCTAAGGTCTTTGGAAATAAATTAAAAGTCAGCAACAACAAAAACTATGTCTTCTCCATTTGAAGTCAGAAATCTAGTGTTTTAATCTGAACAAAACTCAATACCCCACAAAGACAAAACATTCAACCAATGAAAACTAAGTATTTCAAAAACCGACCAATAAATGTGTGTGTGGTCATGTAAAAGTATATGTACAGCGTAAAGGTAACGAAAGGTAATCGATCTAAAAAAAATCGATAAACAATAGAATTATGTGAAGAGGGCATCAAATATGGACAAAAACGAAATTGCAGAGGCTGGATGAGGTGCTTATTATTGATTAAGAACAAGCATCCCCTGTTGACTTGTCACACTCACCGTGAGCCCCATGTATTAATATGGTAGACGGAACTTACCGTAGTCAGTCCAGTATTAAACAAGGCCTTACAATTGGTCGAAGTTGAAGAAAAATTGATGTGATAAATAGAAAGTTCAATATATTTTTTCTATCTCACAATAAAGTTTTTTACAAAATATGTGGTCTATATAGAGATCACTATCTCATTAATATTAGAAAACATAATGAATCATTGCTTGTTAAATAAAAATATGACATTGTTTCAGTACTTGTAACATAAAATTCATCAATCTACAAGAGTTATCTTTCCAATATTTTTTGAATACAAGCATTCGTAAGTTGTTCCATATTAATTAGAATTACTTGTGACATTCAGTGTTGACTTCGTAAAAAGCCTTTAAAACAAATACTTCTTTCGTAAATTAATTTAATTTTACATCTCAATAAAGTTTTCATTTTTTCTTAAATGTGACGTTTTGGCGTTAAATGAAATTGTGACACATAGCTGTATGTTTATATAAGTATACGTATATACTCACGTCATACATACATATTTATTTATTTATTTAATACATAATAAACATGTATATGTCTTTTTTAATAATATGAAGTTTTTGAAAGAATGTTAAATATTATTTTTTCACTCAATATTTCAAAGAAATTTGCCCTTCTACCGATCTTTAAATTCCTTGTAACATTGAACCTCCAAGCGTTGTGACACACTATCTTATTCAATTTCCTTCCAATCCTCCCAATGAATCATCTGAATATCTATATACCCATTATATATAACAACACACAATATCATTTTAATCTAAAACATAGGTCTTAACACAATCTTATTAAAATCAGATCTGCGCTGTATACATTCTTACGCACCTAAAGACAGTTCATGTTGATTTCATGTTGATTTCATATTTTTTTCTGTTAACGCATCAAATGGGAGATATAAACTTCATCTGCAGGTGCAGTTCTTATAATTTAGAAGAAACATTTCTCTGTATTATAAATTATAATTATATTATGATTATAGTAATTGTCAAAAGGATTGATCACAGCTGTAATGAAAATACAGTCGAAGGAATACTAGTAATATAAGACAAGTTTCATGAAAAACAAAAAACAAAAAATAAAGCATTGATACATTGTCGATAAATGATTAATTAAAGGCAACTGCATTTTTCCGATCACATTTTGTCCGTCGTCCGTCCGTCTAGCTGTCCGTCTGTCTGTCTGTCCGTCTGTAAACTTTTCACATTTTCGACTTCTTCTCAAGAACCACTGCTTCGCTTTTTCCCAATTATGACAAGGATCAAACGGTGGGTGTGACCGGTCGACATAGGATGCTCATTCCTCCATTGCACCTTATCCCACTTCTAATGTTTTGGAGGTCCGTGTTTGCTTTCCTCCTATTTTGTATTGTTTTATGGACTTTTGAGCACGAATACTGTACGTTATCTCTATATATTTAATTGTTTTTAGAGTATTTTTGTAAGTCTCATTTTTTTCTACGATCAATGTAATAAACATTTACGTGAAAATGACAAATGTTTGCCTTATTTCGAAAAAAAAACAACATTTTGTCTAAACTAATTTATTGTTAACCTCTCTAACTGCAAACAGTTAGGGTATCAATATTACTTAATGGTTTAAAGTCTTGCTAACGTTTTCTTAATATTCTTATGATATGACACAACCAGCATGAAAGCATGTGTAACTCCATACAGGTATTGAATCTAGTAGAGAGGTGAAGAAAAATCAAGTGTGCATATTTTTATTTCCAGGCGGTTAACGGTGCAGTAATCGATTTGGACATTGATCATTTAGATGCCGCCAAGTCGCAATAATCTGATAAACTTCAGCTCACTCTATAGTTGGGTGGTATCTAAAAATTTATGTTATTGTTACTGGATGTTCCGTTAAGACGAAAACGGTACTTTGTGATAGACACAAATGGTTTAATACACATAAGTCAACCTAAATAATACAGAAAATTTTGTTATTTTAATAACATAGATACTGATGGTATTATCAATATAATTAAAATACGGTCCATATCGATTCCCTTCTTATTATTAGAAATAAAAACTTATTATTAGAAATAAAAACGAAAGCATTTTTCTTTATCCTCTTTCGTCAGTTAGATAACATATTATTTTAAGAAAAGCATTTGCATGTTATCTCAACAAACTTATCAGCTTTCCACACCCACTCCATTAGTTTGACAATCCGTTTAAAGGTACATTTTAGAAAAATATATTGTGAAAAAATAATACATCACTTCATCAGAAAAAAAAGAAATTAATACTTTTTTTTTTTTTTTACAAAATCAATTCATAGTCGAATATAGTTTTATTTTACCATCTTAATTTTAAACATTCTAATCCTATGAAATCCATTGACATTGCGCATCCAGCCTCAAAAGTCTGTTCAACTTCTACATTTCTTAATAAAGTATAGAAGTATAGGCTCCTAAAAACGTCCGTTTGCAAAAAATGTACTTTTTTAAAACTATGAGAAGTAAACCACGTTTATCTTTGTATCTAGGAATCTGAAGTAGCCAGCAGAACACACGGTAACACCATCTGAATATGGAGAGAGTAATCTTGAGATGCAAAGTAAAATTAGAAATAAAATTTTGAAAAAGGATCGAGGGCGTCCTTTAGTGGCAGAATTTGCTCAGAATTACAGGAGTGTTTGAAGGGGCTTCCGATTGATCGTCTACCTGTGATAAGACGAAGAACAATTATGTGTTGCACCTGACACAACCTGATCAAGTGGATAAAGTTACTCAAAGTAACGGAACCTCACATCAGTTCAGGTAATTCAATATTCTTTTTTGCATTATTTACTTATCTATTCAAGATTAAATTTAAAAGAAAATTACAATTTACTTTAACTTCCAAATCATAAAACAATTAAACTAATGAATAAATCTCATCAATAATAATATGCAGTTATGTTGTTATCGGATACTAAATAATTCTACGTTTGGTTAACATTTGGTTACCTGTATTACAGAACCATGCACTTCGAAAAAAGAAATGTCACTTGTTACTTCAATTGTTACTTCTGCCTTCATGTGTATTAAAAAAATATTGCATAATAGTTTTAGTTCAGGTTTTTTTTAATCCTAACATTAATTAAACATATTTATTTTAGTTATGTACTTTACAACAATCTTTACGAAGAGTTTTTGTTTGAATGTCAATTTCATATATCCATACTTATCAAATATACTAGTACTTTATCTCATTTCATATTACTATCTTTCATTAAATTATTTGTGTATACTAAAATAAGTTTTCATGCCCCTGGATTGAATGATCCCGAGTGTATATTTTTTTGTTCTGCCTGTCTGTTTATCTATTTGCCTCCCTGTCTATATGTTATCAACTTTAACCTAGCCCATAACTATTGAGTGGATGGAGCTATGGCTTTCATATTTCACAGGTGTATTCCTTGTGATAAGACCTTTCTTTGGGTGCTTCCAAAATTGACCTCTTGACCTTGACACTAGAGTTTAACTTACTTTTACCAAAAAAAAAAATACCACACTTTAACCTTGGTCATAACTTTTGAACAGTTGGAGCTAGGGCTTTCATACTTTACATGTGTATTTATTGTGACAAGACCTTCATTGGGTATAAATATCTTTTATCTTCTGACCCTGACCTAAGACTTTGACCCACTTTTATTACTTAAACCTTAGTCATAACTTCTGAAAAGTTAGAACTAGAGCTTCCATATTTCACAGGTCGGGAGGGTGACAGTTTCCCCCTGTCCTATCATTTTGGATATAATAATATGGGAAAGCTTTAACACACTGAAGCAAATATAAGTGGTCAACGTTTCTAGCAATAAAAAAAATTAACAAATTAATACTTATTTAACAAAACAATCTAGAAATAATGAGGACCAGCTCCCCCAACCTTTGCATACTACCGGGTACGTACATGTTCTCATATGAACAATACGGTATGTTTGCCCATTTGTTGCATCACTTAATTCACCATTGCTTTCTGGAGATATTAGATCGAGACATTCTTTATTCAGTTCGATAACCTTCCATACCAGGGGGTAATCTCATCATGAGGTCACATCGCACCCGGAAGATACTATAACCCACTCCCTCACTGAAGTTATCTCTTCTGAACGCTCGGCATGCAAACTGTCTCTTAAAGGTTAGTTGATTGACACAAAAAGAAAGTGTGAGAAGTTGCCAATATACTCTTGTATTTTTTAATATTATCCAAAACAACGAGTATCTGACATCAACAGTCAACGTTTGCACTGATCACTGACATTTTGAGACTATTTCAGATCTTTCAAAAAAACATCTTTGGTGAGCCTTTCTCCACTTTACATTGTCAGCAATGATGTATATAGGACTTCGATATATTACATTATGTTTTTCAGGTAAATATATTTTTTTCATAATAAAGAAATTTATAATGCTTTAGAAAAAGGTTAACCTTATGTTATATTTTTTAAAGTTACTTCTACCTTCATATAGTATTAAAAAAATATAGCAAAATAGTTTTATTTCAGGATTTTTTTATCCTAACCCTTATAACTGTTTTCACTGATTTTTCCCCTCAAACAGAAACAATTTTCAATAGCGGCAATGATAACAAAATAAGGTTGTAATTTATTTTTATTGTTACATCCTTTTTTCATAGACATAGTTTATATGAAGTTTATTAGAAGATAGTCTAAAATGTGATTATTTATTGATATGTTGGCTGATACTGCACATTATTTTAACGAGATATTTTTGTATCTTTAAAGTGACCATTAACAAAATATACTTGTTTAACATTTTATTTGACAATTTTTAGCAATAACGATATTTTAAATTTTCTTTTTCAGTGAGTATTTTTGTGATTTTACCTAGTTATTCTCAGTTGCAAATAGATGATGATTTTTACATTGTAAACAATACAATCTGTACCAGAAGGGAGACTGTTTGCTTTACTGACAATGTTAACAACAGCTGTTTCTTAGTGAGACAACATATTAATGCATCTATATTTTATACTGCATGTGGTAAGATATTGATATTAGACTTCTGTTGTTTTTGTCTACATCTTAAAACGAAAATCACTTCAATTTGATCAAATTTCATTTTTATTTTTTATCAGATTCAAATGAAAAAAGTATCCATGGGGATGAAAATTGCACTGATTTCTGTTCATTATGCATCAAAACTTTAATAGTAAGTATTGAGCAGTTTGTATGAAATCAAAGAAAAGGACAAAGATCGCGAATTTAATGTGTGTAAAATGAACATTTTTAATGACCCTGAACAATGATTGACTGATTAATGGACGGAATATTCTGTACTGACATTTTGTATAAGAGCAAAGGTCCAATTGTAATGAAATATGTCAGTCAAACTAAACCATAAATGAGTCAAACTTGCTAACAAATTCATTTTATCAGCCCCATATAATATTCGAAATACTAACTTTCAACGAGGTTGTTGAAATCCCTGTGTCATCAACCTATTTGTCAGTAGCTTACTCTTGTTTAAGAATTGATCTTACTCAGAGTATGCTCTTGGGTGACAAATTAGCTTGAGGACTTAAACGCAATATGCAGCTGATAGCTGAATACATGTAGGGAAAGGGCGTACTAAGTTTTTAGAACTTTTGCCCAATCCCAATTGTAAAGTATATAGACAATAAAATATGTTCAAATCAAAACATGTGGTACCACATAAATAAGTAAAATTGACTACGAGAGTTTTGTCACTTTCCTTTTCATATTGATATTACTTATATGTTAGTTAGCTCCAATGATCGGCCTATCACATATTATCAGTAAAATACCAAACTTTAAAACAGATGTGAAAGCTCTGCGATGTCTTTAATTTTAAGTTCAATGGAATAAATCCACTTAACCTATGAATGAAAGTAACTGCAAGTCTTTTCTTTCATGTAGAAGCTTTTGAATTAAGTCATAGGAATGGATAGGACTTACTAGTATTTTCTGATAAAACATTGTTTTAATCATATTGAATATAAATCAGATCGGCTGATAAAGAAGCATAAGTACCCATCGGAATTCCAACAATCTCTGCTACAGATTCGCAAAGTAAGGAAAAGATCCGTACGTCGCGGGTTCGAATGCCACTGTGGGATGTGAAGACCGGTCCTTCGGATGAGACCATATTAACCGAGGTCCCGTTTCTCAGTAGGTGCTGGCACAAAAAAGATCCCTCCCTGCTCAATGGCCGTAAATGTCGAGTACAGGACAAAATTTGAACCTCTCCACAGGCAAGTGGTGGTGTCTCCATATGAGTGAAAAATTCTCGAGAGGGACGATAAACAATATACAATCAGTCAATCATATAACAAATAACAACTGAGTTACAATTATCATCAATAATCACTTTTACATCAGCTTTACATTAGAGTGATTAGAACATCATTCATATGCATATTTAAAGATTTTTTCTTGCATATCAACTGACTTGTATGCCACAGATGCACCATCAGAAATCAGTTAATATTGATTGTCTTGTTCATTTGTAGCAAATTTGAATGCTGCATACGGTAGTCCAGCAAAGATTCAAATTTCTTTTCTTTGAAATTTTGAACTAAAGGATTGTTGCTTCTTGCTTGATAATGAGTATTTATCACAAACTTTATCATGTTGGGTAACTGCTTTCCATTCCATACAAATATCCCTTAAATTACTTGGTTTATTAGGAAATGAATCGAATTATCCTGACCATTTCAAGTTTTTTTTCTGATATGTTAAGCGCCCACCCTAAAATCAAAAACCTATCTCTCTATCCGGGGAAACATTCAAATTGAGACAGAAACTTTTGAAAGAATAATTATAGAATTTCCGATCACTGAGAATTTTCGCAATCAAGGTTGTCCAGGCGGCAGAGCGCTCGCTCCGTGATCTGAACGTAGCGTGTTGGAATCACGACTGCGACCGACCTAAGTCTATAAAAATAGATCAACTGTCTCGGTAGGCGTGGGCACAATAAAGAAACATCACTGCTCAATGGCCCTTAATGCCGAGTAAAGGTCTTAATTTGAAGCATTTCTCCGGTAAATGTAGTCTGGTACGTAAAAGATCAAAAATCATAAAAAAGCCTTTAAAATGTCAGATATTTGGACTTTGGCATATGGTGACGTCACTGTATGACCGAAAATTCTCGAACGGGGCGTAAAACAACATATTTGTATTTTCCTGTGTGTTTGTTTTAAATCTTAGAATTAATTTAGCTTCTGGCTAGAGTGGAATTCTTTCAAATGCATGTCAACCTCCAAAGGTCAAGGTCAAAAGTGTTGGTACCCAAAGGAAGGTCTTGTTACAAGGAATGCACCTGTGAAATATGGAAGCTCTAGTTCTAACTTTTCCAAGAATTGCCACAATCAACAATTCCAACCATGACCACGAAATCGAACCCACCTCGTTCTTGGATAATGGCGAATAGATACTGCTGCAATTCTTCACATGTTCTTGTATCAACAAAAGACGATACTTGGATGAAACATTCGAACACATCTATGATGGACGATTCAACTGAAGTTTGGTTAGATGAAGTTTTATCTCTGGGACCCTGGGTTATGATTCAATGTAATTCGTCAATTATTCAGGAATATTGTGAAAAATAAAGTCAATGCTACATTTCAAAAAACTGTTCAATTAAAAGAAAGACATCAGATTCTCTTATATTTTAGATCTTAAATTAGAAGAATATGATTTTAAGAATATGACTGATTCCACTTCTGAAAAGCTAAAAAAGGCTTATGGATGCACAGACAATTGTCAGAATGAAAACTACTTTCAAGTAAACATTTATGAAAAGGTATGATATTTTTCACATGTATTGCGATTTTCTCGGTTTTTATTCAAGTTGTGGTATATATTATATTTCATTTAATTTTAGGATGTGGAGTGTGGTTGTTTCAATAATTTACCTAAATTTCAGAAACAGTCTGGTTCTATAATTGGTATGTTATATGATATTATAACTATATTTTACAAATGACATGAGTTTTTCAATGAACATTAACTTATTCTCTCATTTCACTGTCACTTACACATATAATATAAGTAAATGCTCAAAAGATCATCAATGAGTCACAGATAGATTGTATTTTTTGGTGTTGTTTTCTTTCATGAAATACATATAAATGATGAACATTTTAGTGGGACAAAATATAAACCAAATAATTACAAGGACGAATGTAGCAGATGACAATCTAACCAGCATTGAAGGGGATATTTGTATCGTCGCCCATCTGAATTCAAAAGCCAGACCAATCACGTATACGCTGAGAGAGCAAAGATGTAGTAGATCATCCGGAATACTCTGTCAGAAAGAACAAGGTTCTTAGCTAGAATAAACTCTGTTAGAGTCAAATAATTCTCAATATTCACAATTCGTACAAGCAATGAGAAAATTACAGAGACAATATTAAGCATCTAACATCATTTTAAATATCAATAGCTGCTGAGCACTTGATTGCACTTCTTATTATTCTTTTTGCAGGAGCAGAGATCGTATATCATTTTTCTGAAAAAGACGTTACCTTCATGGATGGTGTTCTGTACTGTGAAAATATATCTGCAGTTCTCTTTTCACCCATCACCTTCCAGTCACGAGCACTAGAAAAAACAAAATATTTTGCCAAAAACGTGGCATCTAATGTACAAGTGTCACTGTGTATACGCTAGCCAACGACAGAGGTGAATGTATGAGCCGATGGTAGAGAGTGACAAAATACATCAATTAAAATATGACTGTCTAAGTTATAGTGTTTATCGAGTCCTCATGGGGGAAATCCGAAGTTTTTGTTCAATTTTTATAAATTGGCTATTAAAATTGCATAATATTTACTCAACTGCAAAAGCTTTTTGAGAAATTGTCTTTCTGAAGTTTTGAATTTTTACAAATAGTTTCAGGGGATGTTTACTTTATAATTCGTTGTTATTTAGTTTAAGTCTAAATAATTGATTCACTGCGTTATTCACATCGTTTTTTTTTTGTAATGGATTATTTGACAGGCTCGGACGTCGGGATGTAATTATTCCTTACCACATGCAGGGGTTAATACAGCGCTCTGTTGTTGTCATAACATCAGTGAGACAGAGAAAGGCCCAGATTTAAATGTTAACATAAGATTAGGTAGGGATACATTGCTTTAGTTCATTATTGCAGTCTGTTTACCTATGATCAACCCTTTTCATCAACAGCATTGCAGAATGTCACATTTTAAAAAAATTGACAGATACATTTTCTTTTTGTATCTTTTTATTTTATTTCCGAGTAAATAACATGACATTTCAAAGATAATAATGTTTAAAGTTATTGAGTATATTTGGTTTTTTTGAAAAAGAATATTCCATTATCACAATATTTCTTCAATTTTAGGAAAAGGAGATGCATTCTGTCATTATAAACAGTAGTTTTCTTTTGAAAAGTGGATGTATGTGTCTCTCCAACCAAGCAGATTTAGATTTTTTTTACTGTCTCTAGTTACATTAAACATATCTGCGTAAAACTAACAGATTTAAAAAAAACACACACACACAAATTTAAATAGGCCTACACATTTTGTAAATGAAAATTTTGTTTTATAATCAAATTTGAAAAATATATTGATTTGAAATCACCAGTTAAAAAAAAATTGTTTTGACTATTTGGCATGATTCGATGAGTTTTGCAGCGTTGTTGTATATCAGCATTTTTCGATTTCAAATAGTCTTATATGGGATTTTTATCTTGCAAGCATATAACAGAACAAGGCATGACACAACAGATACTTTAAATGATTTTTTTTCTACTGATTTGATAAAGATATTTACCTAGGTCCTCTTATTTTGACGATTTGACAGATATATTGTTTGCTTTGAGTCAACATTAGAAACCATTTCTTGTTTCTTATTCAGTAGAAATTTATAGGGCAGGATTTCAACTTATATAATGATCCTTTTGCAATATCCACAAGTGCCTCTAGAGGTTTCCGTATGAACATTTATGAAAACCTTCATTGCTTGGAATTTCATATATGTAAATCAATAATGCCCATATTGCTTGAAACGTTACATTGCCTAAAAGTATATTTTTAAATAAATAACAAATGTTTAAGTTGCTAAACATTAATATAATATTTACAGGTCGATGTAAAAACTGTTCTCAAGATCTCCATTTTTCATACCTTAACAAAGAAAACGCTTCAGAGACAATGCTGAACTTCACACTCAATTTTCAGGAAATTTGTTCAGGTAGGATATAAAAACAACCAGGTCTGTATTTTATCGAAAGATAACTAAGACCAAATAATAACTCCATGTCATTAAAAAATAACTTGATACGCAAGGGCATGCCTTTTTTTAACATAAAACAAAACAATTTATTGACAAATAAGTTGATGGAACAAGAATATTTATCAAAGTCACATGTTGGAAAACAATGCTCTTGTCAGAAATACATCTATCACTATGTCAATTTCTGAGTGACGTTTTTCTTACTAATTGCTAGGCCATTGTTTACACACTGAAATGTCCAAGGATTTTCCCGTTTTTCCCGATCATGACAAAAACCACACGACAGGGGATGCTGTCTCCTCTCTGACACCTGATCCCACCTCTGATTTTTTGGAGGTCCGTGTTTGCTCTGCTTCTGATTTGTATTGTTTAAATGGATTTTCAATCTTGAATACTTTTCGAATTCTTCATGAATTTGTTTTCAATTTACTTATACCCGTCATTCCGTGCAAAGCTTTCTTTAAATTAAAAGGTTTTAAATTTATACATATATCCATAATTCCATATATATGAATATCTCTGTCTATTCGTTCGTTTTTGTAATATATAAACTAGAATGTTTAAATTTACATTTTCAGTTTAACATTGTTTTAAAGACCGTATTGTATTCATAATATATTCAAATGGTGTTTCAGATTCACAATTATATCTAGTTCAACTGTAAAATTATACCCCCCGTATGAAAATCAGAGGGGTATAAAGCCATGGGGGTGTCCATCCGCCCATCCGTCCTTTACACTTTGGGGTACCCATTTCTTACTCACAAATCCCCTTATACCAATGAATGAAATTCAATGAGACTTTCACAGAATAGTTGTTAGAAAGTGTCATTGTGCATCTTCTATTTTACTTTTTGATTGGACACATATTTCGGGTTACAGTAACAATACATTGGCACTGCGATTCTTACTACCGGTATATACAATGGGTCCATCTCTTATCTGTAGCTCCTCCTATACCACTGAACAAAATTTAATGATACTTTCACAGATTCTTCATTACATAGTGCCACTGTGCACTTCTTTTAAATTTAACTCGTAAATTTGCTCTTCGTTAATTTGCTTCCGTATTTTTTCTTCAATGGTCATCAAAGAAATCTTCCAAAATCAGTCTATGGGGCCAACAGTAACCGAATCTGTGCAGACTTCAATTCAACCGTCAACTCTAAGTCTGAGTTCTCAAGAATTGCCACAATCAACAATTCCAACCATGACCACGAAATCGAACCCACCTCGTTCTTGGATAATGGCGAATAGATACTGCTGCAATTCTTCACATGTTCTTGTATCAACAAAAGACGATACTTGGATGAAACATTCGAACACATCTATGATGGACGATTCAACTGAAGTTTGGTTAGATGAAGTTTTATCTCTGGGACCCTGGGTTATGATTCAATGTAATTCGTCAATTATTCAGGAATATTGTGAAAAATAAAGTCAATGCTACATTTCAAAAAACTGTTCAATTAAAAGAAAGACATCAGATTCTCTTATATTTTAGATCTTAAATTAGAAGAATATGATTTTAAGAATATGACTGATTCCACTTCTGAAAAGCTAAAAAAGGCTTATGGATGCACAGACAATTGTCAGAATGAAAACTACTTTCAAGTAAACATTTATGAAAAGGTATGATATTTTTCACATGTATTGCAATTTTCTCGGTTTTTATTCAAGTTGTGGTATATATTATATTTCATTTAATTTTAGGATGTGGAGTGTGGTTGTTTCAATAATTTACCTAAATTTCAGAAACAGTCTGGTTCTATAATTGGTATGTTATATGATATTATAACTATATTTTACAAATGACATGAGTTTTTCAATGAACATTAACTTATTCTCTCATTTCACTGTCACTTACACATATAATATAAGTAAATGCTCAAAAGATCATCAATGAGTCACAGATAGATTGTATTTTTTGGTGTTGTTTTCTTTCATGAAATACATATAAATGATGAACATTTTAGTGGGACAAAATATAAACCAAATAATTACAAGGACGAATGTAGCAGATGACAATCTAACCAGCATTGAAGGGGATATTTGTATCGTCGCCCATCTGAATTCAAAAGCCAGACCAATCACGTATACGCTGAGAGAGCAAAGATGTAGTAGATCATCCGGAATACTCTGTCAGAAAGAACAAGGTTCTTAGCTAGAATAAACTCTGTTAGAGTCAAATAATTCTCAATATTCACAATTCGTACAAGCAATGAGAAAATTACAGAGACAATATTAAGCATCTAACATCATTTTAAATATCAATAGCTGCTGAGCACTTGATTGCACTTCTTATTATTCTTTTTGCAGGAGCAGAGATCGTATATCATTTTTCTGAAAAAGACGTTACCTTCATGGATGGTGTTCTGTACTGTGAAAATATATCTGCAGTTCTCTTTTCACCCATCACCTTCCAGTCACGAGCACTAGAAAAAACAAAATATTTTGCCAAAAACGTGGCATCTAATGTACAAGTGTGGACAGGAATTTTCAAAAGAAATACATGGATTCAAACATTCTGTGATTTAAATTATTCACCTGATCATTGCAAAGTAATATCAATGAATGGAACTGTTAGAGAAGTGGATTGTGGAGAAAGTCACACAACAGTTTGCTCAACTGGTAAGTTAAAACATTTGCTGTTATAAACCGAGGATTTTAAAAGAAAGTATCACACTGAAAATCTGGATCTGTAAGAAATTTGGTATGTACCAGTTCTTATAAAAGTTTGATAATGAAAGATTGAAAATATTTTTAGGAGTGGAAACAACATTTCAATCAACTACATCAGTTATACTAACAACAGACGTAGATACAACACAATTTACCTCAGAAGTTGTCTCTACTGAATCGACAAACCTCAACCAAGTAAGCACTGCTGAAATTGAAAACACCACCATCACAGCCGTGAATACAACATCATCATCACCACTGGATCTAAGCACTCTTATAAACACTACAGCAACAACAGGGACTCCCGTAGAAATCAAAACAACCGAACTGATTACAACTACGGAGGATCCGAATAAGAAAACATGGTCTGAGTGGCTAGAGTCTTGTTGTGGTGA
>PRKT01000053.1:1072567-1097407 GCA_003671525.1 Saccostrea glomerata
ATTTCAGTATGGATGCAGATGAGCTCACGGAGGCTGACAAACAATGTACTATTGCTGTAATGAATTATAAGGTATTTCCAATAACGTACACCTTACAACAGGCCCCGTGTGATGGGACCCACTCTGTTATTTGTCAGGATATCAAAGGTTTGTCTTTTTTATATCAGCTGTCAACATGAGATTCTGTCTCTATCTATCCAACTATTAAATGACTTTCTATAACGACAGTTATATATATAGTTTATGGAATATGCTTGGAGATATTGAGTTGGATTTTTTCTCTGTTGTTTAATAATTATGAATTAAAATTGTAGATTCCATCAAGATATTTGTTTTATTATATACTTATAATTAATATATTATTTATTATTGCTTATTATTTATTACTTATAATTTATTATTACTTATTTATTATTTACTTATACTTATATGTTTAGATTTTGTATGCTCTCTAATTCTCTCTACAATAATAATCAAACTCAAGACCAGTTTGTGAAATAACCAATTCGGTGGTAGTTGTCAGTGTTATTTTCAGACTGAAACCTGGATCAAATTAAATGAATTGTTTGATCTTTTTCATTTTATTTCATAAATATAGTAATCTGTTAATGAAAACGCTATTGGTAAAATAATTAGTGACTTTCAACAATCAAGCACAGTACTAGTAAAGCAACTTAACACAATATACCAGTACATTTTCTTAACTAGATAAATGTATTAATTCTTCTCTAAAACCATTGATTTATTGATTTTATATTGTTTTACATACCATGAGATTATTTTTTTTTTACTCATGTCGAAATCTTTTCAGAAGACCAACACATGTTTTAAATTTGAAGTGATTTGACTTGCAATGTTTTAAAAATTGTGTTTAAAATTCCATCTCAATCTTTAGCCCTGAAAAAAAACTTACTATTTATAAGTGAGATTGCATTCCATGTGTTATAGACCAGACCATCAGATACAGTTACATCTATACTGAAAAGGGAACGTATTCTGAAGCTGCAGGAGCATGCCTCAATTCATCAATGACAGTTTTCAACCCCTTCAACTTCAATCCAAGTCTTTTTGCTACTTTGTTAAATTTGACTGCTGCGGTCACTGTTTGGACGGCTGTGACCAGGGAATTCTATTGGTGGACAAGGACAGGTAGTTTCTGCATTAAACTTTACCTGTTAAATTAAAAAATGAAGTTTGAAATGAGTCTAGTAGATGACGTTTAATATAAAATCGTGGAGTGGGGTCATTTAAGGGTATTCAGTATTCTGTATTTGGTTTTGTGTGTTTAGTTTTTCTTTGGTTGTAATTTTTTGGCTTGTTTTGTGTGTGATTATGTTTATTACTTGTTTAGAAGAATTTGTCAAATATAAAAGACCATATTGCCAACTCCTTGGAATCAACGGTACATTAAGCAGTCAACCATGTAGTTCTAAAAAATCCTCTTTGTGTTTTATCGGTAAGAATTGGTCTTTTACATAGCATGCTTTATATGTATTCTATTATTTACTTCCAGCGATAGAAGTAATAAATAATGATAGAAATAATAAGATGGCATAATTTTGACATTTAGTTCATACGTCAACAATTTTTAATTCAGCAACATGTGTAAGATACATATCACTCCATCGTTAATTCATTTCTAAATATACAAATTTAAAATACTTCTTTTCTTCCAAAAGAGAGATATAAAGAAAACTGGTGTTCTGCAGGTAAGTTTGAATTATTACGTTAAGGGTTATTTTCGCCCTATGTAATTTTCGCCTTTCACAATTGCAAACAATTTTGTCACGTTTCAAATTCACCCAGTCACAGTTCTGCTTACGAAATTTAACTGTGTCCTTTGAATTTGGCCTGTTTTAAATTCGTCCATGGAAGGGCGAATGGGGCAAAGATAAAATTGGGGCGAAATTTTTTCCTGTTTACAATATTTCAGACTACAGAATGTACTTTTATTTTATTTTGTAATACAGATTTCAGGGAATGTGAGTGTGCAAAACGTGTTGTTTTAATATGCATGAAGTTAAGGTTTATTTTAGGCCTAGATAACATCTTATAACTCTTTCAAGCAAAATAGTTGTTCAATGAACAAAATAATTATTTGCAATTGCTCCAAAACAGTTTACCATATACTAGTATTCAATTTTGATTAGACACCAAAATTAGAAAAAAAAATTGATTTCAATTTAATCTAATTAATGATTTTGTGATGTAATACGCCTTGATATTTCAGGGTCTTTTTCCTCCACTAGCCCTCCCTCTATAGGATCCAGTTACCCAAAGGACTCCATTACAACAAAATCAGGGATTAGCGTCACAGGTAAATAAATGTCAAATTTAAAAGTTGTGGGTAGAGGATATATAGTTATTGGTTTTATATCTACAACATAAACATTTACCTTTACATAAAAAATAAAATACAATGTAACACAACAAAATATGCTTTTCTTTGGACGTGATTATGACTGTCATATTTTTGCATTGTATACATTTGTTTTTCCTTCAAAGGCAGGTCTCTCTGTTATATTATGATCTCATGCCAATTCACTGTAATTTCTCTCTACTGATCTCTCGGAATTGCTGTTATCTAATTCCCAGTTTTGTATCTGTGGCTTTTCATTTGATTGCAATTGAAATGGAAAAGATTTATGCCCTTATAAATATAGGGGAAAATATAGGCTACTTTAAATTGTTTTTTTAAATGAACACGATTTCTATAAACGCTTTTGCTTGTGTCTCCATATATGTCCATGTACACTTTCTTTGCTTTTGTAAAGTGAAAAAATTCTGTTGTAAGTTCTCATAGAAAAAATTACTCAAAGGTATACAAGATATAAGCTCATGATATATTTTAATACTTTAAATGCTCATAATATATATTAATACTTAAAATCATTTTCAAACTAATGCTGTACACATATTTACATATTATTGCCTAGCATTGAGCTTTTTATTATAACTCATTTATTTTCATTATTAGAAGTTTTCATTATGAAAAGGAAATTTGTTATCCCTAAATAGTATCCATATTTTGAAAAAAAAATAAAACACAAGTTCTATTATTCACAAAAAACAAAATACCGGTATTACATTTAATTAAGTTTTATTTTATCATGCTCTCCGAAACATTCCTTCCAAGATTTTACAAATTTACCATAAGTTTGTATTTTTCACTTTTTTGTCATGCTCTGCAAAAATTCCTTCCAGAACTTTAAGAATGAGTCCGATTGTTTGAAACAAACCGCCACAAGGGAAATAATCGACAAACTGAAATGTAATTCGAATCTAAATGAATATGCTTTTTGTCATAGAAACCACCAAAGGCATATTCTCCACGATTACCAACACTACACTTAACAATAATAAAAGTGATAAAACGGAGGCATCAAAAACAAAAAGCTCAGGTCTGTCACAATTTTTTTCTACTAATTTTTAAAAGAGCTTTAATTTAACTTACTTTTTTTAAAAAAATCGTAAACATAAAATAGATAAATCAAGATTCTTTCTTTAAGTAATTAATTTGATAGTTCCAGTATTTTTAAAACTATTTTGCTGTAACCATGTAATAGTTATTGTAATACATGTTTCATACATTTTTTATTTGTACGACACGGCAGTTGACATGGGAATGTATGTTGGAATAGGCGTGGCTTCCCTATTTGTTCCACTTGTTTTATTGATAGGTGTTATCTACATCAGGCGCAGAAAATCTCGGTAAGGCCAATAATATATAAGTACTTCAGTTTCTTTTAGTGCACATATATTTGCCGTTAAATACTCTTTACAATAATTGAGCATGTGCTTCAATTGTTGTAAATGAAAAATGCAAGGTATGCAAGCTATCTTGATGAAGAAATTCTTTTGGTAGTGGCAGACAGCAAAACCGAAATGGCTTTGAAATGAATGCGTTCTGACACATTTTCAGGATGGAGAAGATAGTAAAGGAAACCCGCGACCTTGGTTTGTAGTTCTTTACTGTATTTTGACGATACAAACACTAGAGGATTAGTTTTATTATAAAAAATGGTAGCTAAAATGCTTATCGGAAAGAGATGGTAGCAAGAGTAATGCTTACTGCATGAAAACGTTTAATTTAACCTTTTCTTGTATCAGTTTGCAATATTAATTAAAAAATGCAGTTTTTACTCATAATAAAATAGAATGAAATTAAAAATGCAAGATGAGAACTAGAAAAAATAAGAAAGACTAGAGAAGTAATTTCTAAAGTTTATTGACTAATACACTGAGGAGAGGTAGAAATGAGGTAGTAAACTAAATTGTAAGAGACAGTTTTGTTTGATTGGTAGGTATGAAATGTCAGATGACGAAGAGAGTGTGGTCCAAGTATGGAAGTCAGATGATGAAGATAACCAGTCACCGGTTTACAGGATTTAAAACAATAGCCAGTCACCGGTTTACAGGATTGAATAGTCACCGGTTTACAGGATATTAAACAATAGCCAGTCACCAGTTTATAGGATAAAATAGTCACCAGTTTACAGGATTTTTAAAAAATGTCATATAAAAAATAAAGGATTAAATCTTAGCCATAATGTTACACATGAATAACACAGTTACTGAGATACAGATTCATAGTTTAAAAATCAAACATGATAAAAAAAAATCTAAAGGATATTAAATAATCATAACTCTCCATGTTCTAAAACATTTCCAGGAAGAGTATAAAATGTATGAGATTTTAATTATGATAAAGACTTTTGTCAAGTGCCATATTCAAGATGCTAAATACAGATGAAAACTGCATGTTGTAAAATAAACTTTAAAACAAAACTTACTACTAGTTGAAATGTGATACATCCTTGATATCTATATATTTGTTATTAAAAATAGATTTCATAAAATGGGTGTTGATTGATATGTTTAAGATATTTCAGTTTGCACGGAAAGCAATATTGATTTTTTTTTAATCTTAAGAGTTTTTATTTGCCCACACAACACTATATAAGAAATGTAAAAATTTACGAAAAATTAGAATCATTGATATCATTGAAACAAATGATTCTCGAATGAGTTATGAAGATAATGATCAGCAATCAAGCTTAGACGTTCATTATATACTGGGAGCAAAGCACACAATGGAGTAAAAAAAAATCAGAGTTGGATTCGGGTGTCATGAAGGAGTAAACATCCCCTGTCCTCCAGTCACACCCACCGTGCTCTTCTTGTCATTATCGGACAAACGGAAAAATGATTAGACAATGCAGTGAACATAAATGACGGCCTGATAATTATTTTATAGTATAGTATTCAGCATTCGACTTGATAATAGATTGCATTTACTGACAAGATCATTGTATAAATAAAAGAAAAAACCTTTTCAAAAAGTCGACTTCAAACGAGGATGTTAATATCATTGTTTCATAAACTAGTTTGTCAATATCTTGCCTCGTTTTAGAAATTCTTCATATTGCATAGAACTTGTTTTTGCATGTTGAATATGCTGGGAGTCATATCTCCACTGAAGTTTGGACCTTTTATTTTAAGTTCACTGAGAAATATCGAGTATAAATATGAATAGAAGTAACTACTGTATAGGGGATTAATTTCACGGGTTGTAATTTTCACGGTTTTCTCTCATCGGAAACGATCGCGGTTTCTTGAATTCGCGGAATTCTTATGTTATTGAAGTTACCTCCCTTATCTATTTCCGTCTAATCCATAGCTACATGTAAACGACATTCATCATTTTTATGTCTTTATTTCACGAACGACAGGGTAGGTTAATATAAAATAGTTAGACTTAATAAATAATTGACGATTAATTAAAACAGGTGCAGTTATCAAAAGTCCTTGACTATAAACGTCAAATAACGTTCCTTTATTCTGTTACGATGAGTGCATGTATACCCCAAGATCTTTAATTTAATACATCGCGGCGAAAAACCACTGGACGGTAATAAATGTGTTCTTGTAGGTCGACGAAATAATATCCTTCCAAATCTTCAGTAAGTTTGATAGTTATTTGAATGATTTTTTTAAATCAAAATGTCCATAAAAACTATTATATGCATGGTAATGCAGGTAATGCACACACCGTGCGTGTTAACATTAGTTACGCACGGGTAATCAAAACTCATGGCCCACGTGTTTTGATACTTTTGATGAAACATGTAGCGTTGGCTATTAAAAAGCCTTTTAACAAAAAAACAGGTTATTATCTGTTGACTTGGATTAATGTAAAGCGTGCTAATTAAAATAATTAAATGACGAGTACTACTCGTAATTAGTGAAATGATTATGTACTGTGGAGTGTGGTACATGTATTTAAATCTATCGTAGTCTATTCTCAAATTTCCAAATAAAACATGGAGATTATTGAAAAATTATTCACTGTTTCTTGAATTCACGGATTTATTATCACCGTGAATAAAGCGAATATTAACACCGCGAGTTATTTTCCCCCTATACAGTATTGTAAGTTGATAATACTTCTTCGATGCATCTTAATGTCCAGTCAAAATCAACAACAATCGACAACATCGATCGACCAATCAGCAATGTTTTTTGTTTAAATTGACGATATCTGCGTTCGGAATATATTTTGACTCTTTACTCTCGGGATTGAAAAACGCAAGTAAACAACGATCACATGCAATTCTAGAAATAGATTGGGTGTCATCAAATTAAGTTATGTGGAGTCTATATTGAAGATGTAGACTTGCACTTTAAATAATAAATAAGCATAAATCAATACCTTCGTGTAAATTATTAATCTTTAAAAATTTAATGATAAAAATGTTATTTTATTTCTGTTGATGACGCAATCTGTGGATTGCCAAAATTCGAGCTCACGTGACGAAAACAAGCCTTTCTTTTGACAGTACCATAGGCCAAGAGTTTTTGAGGAGAGTAGCTTATCAGAAACCCTTGGCTACCGAAGATGGTCAGCTAATAACAGGGCACAAATAGTACCATCAGGTATCCGACAGGTTAAATCAACAATTTATGTCTTATTTAAATTTTACTGACGCATGAAGCGTATGCAGATTAGGGTAGGAAAGGAAATAGCTCTGGGATATTCTGGAATGTAAAACATGTACAATAGGATTTAATTTTGATGGTTTTATTTTCATAAGCGCATGTAGATTACAAGGGGAACAGTTAGTCATATAAAACATGTATTTCAGGAAGGGAATTCTCACAGACACAAGCAATTACATAAGTTAGAAGTACACATGTTTAAAAACTGAAGACCTAAATCATTTTTAAAATTGAAAAAAAAACTTTTCTGCTACTGCTATCTTAAATGACGATTTTAGAAAGAAGTAAAACATAAAATATTTGTAATGGAATAGAAGCAAGCATTATATCCAGACTTACAAAGCAACATTTAAGCCAAAAGCACAAACTAATTATAGAAGTCATTTACATTTGAATCTGAAATGTAACAAATTCAAACATCCGACAATACTACCCAATTACAATGCTGTTTTATGTCCAAATGAAATTAGAATATATTATACTGGAAGCTAAGACAAAGTTACAAATCCGTAAGTATATGCAATTAATGTATTAAATCCTTACAAACACCCATCATTTTCCCCAAAGGAAATGCATCCAAATTTTGGCACTTTAAATGCAGATAACAAATACAATTTAGTACAAATGTTGATATTGAGGACGCAAGGACGAATCTGCATTGCATAAACAAAATTCATAAAAGTGCATTCAATCTGTAAATCTTAAATAAAAAAATAATGTTCACATTCTTAAATAAATATAAATAAAATACACCGTACTTCACATCAATAAATATATGAATAATATATATATATTCTACATCTGATCCAAAATAGGAAGCTGAAGCTATATACCAAGACCATGGAATAAATATGTAATTGTAAGCATGAAAATGGATATTTCCTAGCAAAATTCATCCATTTCTTTTTTTCTTTTTTGGCAATCCGAAATGCAGGTAACGTTTTTACATTGATAGTAAGGGGAAAACAATTACATAAATAACATTGAAGTATTTTCAGTCTTTTGAAATATTGTTACAAAAAATTCTATATAGTTACAATGAAAACCTGATGTTGCATAAAAATAAGTAACCTGACTAAAAATGTTTTTAAAAATTCTATCTTGCTATAGTTGCGTGTTTTCTAATTGATTTTTACTAAAAGTATTATTATGAATCCTTTTCGATCCATTAAATAGTGGAAATGTATCAATATATGTATTACCATTTTCGATTTCCCTATTTTGCCGAGGTCCTCTATTAACTTGACTGTATATCGGGGGTTCATTTTGAATGTCAGGTGCATTTGAACTATCAGAGCTATTTATTATTTCATGAGAGACACCATTTCTGACGACATCCTCACTAGTATTCAAAAGGACCGATGTTCCAGAATGACATGTTGTGTT
This sequence comes from Saccostrea glomerata, assembly GCA_003671525.1. NCBI lineage: Eukaryota > Metazoa > Mollusca > Bivalvia > Ostreida > Ostreidae > Saccostrea > Saccostrea glomerata. The sequence continues at coordinate 1,080,953 of PRKT01000053.1, forward strand.
GTCACTTTCTGTAATCCTACCGCCGCTGCTATTATACGTTGAGGTGTATGTTGGATTTGATTCATTCATTTCAAAGCCATTTCGGTTTTGCTGTCTGCCACTACCAAAAGAATTTCTTCATCAAGATAGCTTGCATACCTTGCATTTTTCATTTACAACAATTGAAGCACATGCTCAATTATTGTAAAGAGTATTTAACGGCAAATATATGTGCACTTAAAGAAACTGAAGTACTTATATATTATTGGCCTTACCGAGATTTTCTGCGCCTGATGTAGATAACACCTATCAATAAAACAAGTGGAACAAATAGGGAAGCCACGCCTATTCCAACATACATTCCCATGTCAACTGCCGTGTCGTACAAATAAAAAATGTATGAAACATGTATTACAATAACTATTACATGGTTACAGCAAAATAGTTTTAAAAATACTGGAACTATCAAATTAATTACTTAAAGAAAGAATCTTGATTTATCTATTTTATGTTTACGATTTTTTTAAAAAAAGTAAGTTAAATTAAAGCTCTTTTAAAAATTAGTAGAAAAAAATTGTGACAGACCTGAGCTTTTTGTTTTTGATGCCTCCGTTTTATCACTTTTATTATTGTTAAGTGTAGTGTTGGTAATCGTGGAGAATATGCCTTTGGTGGTTTCTATGACAAAAAGCATATTCATTTAGATTCGAATTACATTTCAGTTTGTCGATTATTTCCCTTGTGGCGGTTTGTTTCAAACAATCGGACTCATTCTTAAAGTTCTGGAAGGAATTTTTGCAGAGCATGACAAAAAAGTGAAAAATACAAACTTATGGTAAATTTGTAAAATCTTGGAAGGAATGTTTCGGAGAGCATGATAAAATAAAACTTAATTAAATGTAATACCGGTATTTTGTTTTTTGTGAATAATAGAACTTGTGTTTTATTTTTTTTTCAAAATATGGATACTATTTAGGGATAACAAATTTCCTTTTCATAATGAAAACTTCTAATAATGAAAATAAATGAGTTATAATAAAAAGCTCAATGCTAGGCAATAATATGTAAATATGTGTACAGCATTAGTTTGAAAATGATTTTAAGTATTAATATATATTATGAGCATTTAAAGTATTAAAATATATCATGAGCTTATATCTTGTATACCTTTGAGTAATTTTTTCTATGAGAACTTACAACAGAATTTTTTCACTTTACAAAAGCAAAGAAAGTGTACATGGACATATATGGAGACACAAGCAAAAGCGTTTATAGAAATCGTGTTCATTTAAAAAAACAATTTAAAGTAGCCTATATTTTCCCCTATATTTATAAGGGCATAAATCTTTTCCATTTCAATTGCAATCAAATGAAAAGCCACAGATACAAAACTGGGAATTAGATAACAGCAATTCCGAGAGATCAGTAGAGAGAAATTACAGTGAATTGGCATGAGATCATAATATAACAGAGAGACCTGCCTTTGAAGGAAAAACAAATGTATACAATGCAAAAATATGACAGTCATAATCACGTCCAAAGAAAAGCATATTTTGTTGTGTTACATTGTATTTTATTTTTTATGTAAAGGTAAATGTTTATGTTGTAGATATAAAACCAAAAACTATATATCCTCTACCCACAACTTTTAAATTTGACATTTATTTACCTGTGACGCTGATCCCTGATTTTGTTGTAATGGAGTCCTTTGGGTAACTGGATCCTATAGAGGGAGGGCTAGTGGAGGAAAAAGACCCTGAAATATCAAGGCGTATTACATCACAAAATCATTAATTAGATTAAATTGAAATCAATTTTTTTTTTTTAATTTTGGTGTCTAATCAAAATTGAATACTAGTATATGGTAAACTGTTTTGGAGCAATTGCAAATAATTATTTTGTTCATTGAACAACTATTTTGCTTGAAAGAGTTATAAGATGTTATCTAGGCCTAAAATAAACATTAACTTCATGCATATTAAAACAACACGTTTTGCAAACTCACATTCCCTGAAATCTGTATTACAAAATAAAATAAAAGTACATTCTGTAGTCTGAAATATTGTAAACAGGAAAAAATTTCGCCCCAATTTTATCTTTGCCCCAATTTCGCCCTTCCATGGACGAATTTAAAACAGGCCAAATTCAAAGGACACAGTTAAATTTCGTAAGCAGAACTGTGACTGGGTGAATTTGAAACGTGACAAAATTGTTTGCAATTGTGAAAGGCGAAAATTACATAGGGCGAAAATAACCCTTAACGTAATAATTCAAACTTACCTGCAGAACACCAGTTTTCTTTATATCTCTCTTTTGGAAGAAAAGAAGTATTTTAAATTTGTATATTTAGAAATGAATTAACGATGGAGTGATATGTATCTTACACATGTTGCTGAATTAAAAATTGTTGACGTATGAACTAAATGTCAAAATTATGCCATCTTATTATTTCTATCATTATTTATTACTTCTATCGCTGGAAGTAAATAATAGAATACATATAAAGCATGCTATGTAAAAGACCAATTCTTACCGATAAAACACAAAGAGGATTTTTTAGAACTACATGGTTGACTGCTTAATGTACCGTTGATTCCAAGGAGTTGGCAATATGGTCTTTTATATTTGACAAATTCTTCTAAACAAGTAATAAACATAATCACACACAAAACAAGCCAAAAAATTACAACCAAAGAAAAACTAAACACACAAAACCAAATACAGAATACTGAATACCCTTAAATGACCCCACTCCACGATTTTATATTAAACGTCATCTACTAGACTCATTTCAAACTTCATTTTTTAATTTAACAGGTAAAGTTTAATGCAGAAACTACCTGTCCTTGTCCACCAATAGAATTCCCTGGTCACAGCCGTCCAAACAGTGACCGCAGCAGTCAAATTTAACAAAGTAGCAAAAAGACTTGGATTGAAGTTGAAGGGGTTGAAAACTGTCATTGATGAATTGAGGCATGCTCCTGCAGCTTCAGAATACGTTCCCTTTTCAGTATAGATGTAACTGTATCTGATGGTCTGGTCTATAACACATGGAATGCAATCTCACTTATAAATAGTAAGTTTTTTTTCAGGGCTAAAGATTGAGATGGAATTTTAAACACAATTTTTAAAACATTGCAAGTCAAATCACTTCAAATTTAAAACATGTGTTGGTCTTCTGAAAAGATTTCGACATGAGTAAAAAAAAAATAATCTCATGGTATGTAAAACAATATAAAATCAATAAATCAATGGTTTAGAGAAGAATTAATACATTTATCTAGTTAAGAAAATGTACTGGTATATTGTGTTAAGTTGCTTTACTAGTACTGTGCTTGATTGTTGAAAGTCACTAATTATTTTACCAATAGCGTTTTCATTAACAGATTACTATATTTATGAAATAAAATGAAAAAGATCAAACAATTCATTTAATTTGATCCAGGTTTCAGTCTGAAAATAACACTGACAACTACCACCGAATTGGTTATTTCACAAACTGGTCTTGAGTTTGATTATTATTGTAGAGAGAATTAGAGAGCATACAAAATCTAAACATATAAGTATAAGTATATAATAAATAAGTAATAATAAATTATAAGTAATAAATAATAAGCAATAATAAATAATATATTAATTATAAGTATATAATAAAACAAATATCTTGATGGAATCTACAATTTTAATTCATAATTATTAAACAACAGAGAAAAAATCCAACTCAATATCTCCAAGCATATTCCATAAACTATATATATAACTGTCGTTATAGAAAGTCATTTAATAGTTGGATAGATAGAGACAGAATCTCATGTTGACAGCTGATATAAAAAAGACAAACCTTTGATATCCTGACAAATAACAGAGTGGGTCCCATCACACGGGGCCTGTTGTAAGGTGTACGTTATTGGAAATACCTTATAATTCATTACAGCAATAGTACATTGTTTGTCAGCCTCCGTGAGCTCATCTGCATCCATACTGAAATCTCGCACTAAAAGATTTGTAAAATTTAGTAAAATTTATGTATAGCAAATTTTTCCTGTGCAATTTTGTTAGAAAACTCATTTGAATGCTTTGATATATAATGACTTACATGTATCATAAACGACTGCTGTTGTTTGGTTGTAATATCTCTCGATGCTTCTTCCACTTAATAGACAATAACATGTATCGGCCTGAAAATAATTTTTCAATTTATTAAACTAGAAATCTTTAAAAATTCTTAAAAGGGCTTCTATTTCAGTCAATGATAGGCATCAGTTGAATTTTTCAGACATCTTACAGCACACCTACATGTATGTATAACGTTTAGTATCAAGTACACAAACTCTGGAAAATTGTGTAATTATTTATAGTTTCGAAACAAACATACATATATAATGTCTTACCAACAACACACATTTTGGAAAAGCTTGGCATTGTGTCGCACAGTGGAATGGTTCAGCTCGGGTCATAGTAATATTGTGTACAAAGGCGTTGACATTGGATGTTAGTCCTGTAACAAATTATCAATGAAAGCAAAATAATCACCCTGAAGTTAATGTTGGACAATGACCAAAACTTTAAAGTGACAAACCCCAAACTATTTTGTTGTACCTGTGGACACTACCCATGGACTAACATACAACTGATAGTTTGTCCACGTCTCGTTCAGACTATTCATGTCGAGGATATCAGTCACATTCACCATATCCATGTCAGGCAAATCCGAGCTCCACAAACGTCCACAGTTGGCTTCACACTGACGTGCGGCCTCTTCCTTGTCAACATGCCCGTATAACACCTCGTAGGCGTACTCCACTAGAGGTCGTGGTGTGGTCTTAGTTGTGGTGGTGGGTATGGTTTTCAGACTGGTCTGGGTGGTGTCAGGTACAGTGGTGGTGGTAGGAGAGCTGGTGGTGCTCGTGGTGGTAGTTGTTGTTGTCGTTGAGCTGGTGGTTGTTTTCTTTTCTTTCAAATAATAGAAAAAAGAAAAAAAATTCTCGGAGACGTCGACATAGAATGTTGACTTCTTCATGAATGTAGAACTGAACTAGTATTTAACTTAAGCGAACATATTTAATATTTTGCACAAAGATATTTTAACAGAAATCTGTTTTTGTATTTAATGTAACTTTCGATTCAGTTTCTGTTCGCTTGAAATATTACTCATATAATGCTTATTTGAGCCTAGCTGATGCTACGATGGGAACAAATAAGTGAATCCTTTTTATTCCTCAACTTGGAAGTTACCAAATAGAAGTTATTAACGAGAAGTTATATATGAGTGCAGTAGTTAAAAGCAATTTGTTTATGTTAATTAATGCATTATATAATGTAAACTACTCTGGGCTACAGCTACCCTGTGAAATGTTTGCTTGATTTTGAAATTAAACTTGGATTTCAATTTAAAACAAGTAAACTTTTAGAATATGATTTTATTTATTTTTTTTTAAGATACCTTTCACACAAATGGTATACAACTTTTCTGTACACTCTGTTGTTACCATTTCTCCGCTCAGCAATAATTTCCTACAATACAAATCTATATCAATAGTAGGTTAGATGTTGGAAACTGGATTTTATTTGTTGGTATGTGTAAAATAAAACGGTATGTTTGAGATCTACTGTTTCTTTGCATTATATAAATTTCATAATAGACATCGCGTACGATTTCAATGATTAAAAGACATGAATTTAACAAAATTTAATTAATTTGAGTGATCTGTGAAGGTAATTAAAGGATTTTTTCAATGCATTGTTTTAACCTAGCTTCTAACTCCATCTTAGGAACATTTACAACAAACCACACGATAGTTTCTATGTCCGATGAAGCTGACATCTATGAATGCGCTTCAATGTGTAAACACTGTTGGTATTTTGGATTAAAAGTGAGTGAGAAAGCATTATTTTTTAAATAATTTTTTTTCCAAAATTGATAGCTGAAATATTGCCAACTTGGCGTTCAACAATATACACTCCAAAGAATGAGTTTCTCTATTTGATACCGATATTCGTGTAAAATTGTATTCCAATATTACAGAATAGAAGCTGTTTGAATATCAGTACCATATCATACCTTGATGAGGCTATGAACAATGAAGGGGATATCGAACTGTTTACTTCTAGTAAGTATCAGCTGTCTATTCTCTTTGGAGAAGTGGATAGGCTTTAGATTCATGGATGTAGGCGAAAGCCTGTCCACTTCTCTAAAGAGAATAATCAACTACCATGTATAGTCTTCTAGTGTTTAAGTACAATGCTTCTTTGCTTCTAGAGGGAGTGGGGGTAATAGAAGACATCGTTCCCTCGATCGGTGTGGAGTTTGCTCAAATTGATTTGAATACTGATGTTTATCCAGCGGTCTATACACTTACTGTACGAGATTCCAATAAGTCAGCTAAAGCATTATGCCAAACAGGTAAAAAATCAAGTTGTGTCAAATTGATGAAACTTAATGTAAAATAAATGTTACTTTTACTTAAATACACAGTTGATATTTTAGCCTTTCTGTGTTTCCTGTATTTAAAAAAAAAATATCACATATGTATTTCCCAAGAGATGCAACCTTATTGAATTATTACATTACTATGCAAACCTTTTTTTTCTGATACACTTTTTAAAAATGTTATACATGTAGATGATTCCAAATACCTCACGAGCACAGAACCAATGGATTTCGAAACTTCAGAAGAATTTTGCAATAACAAAAGCGCAAAGCTTGGTTTCTCCTTTTCCAGTTTCCATTTTTACCAAAACCGGCTAGGAACTGGAACCTACTGGACGTCTATCACTAGAATGAACAATTTATTTAATACAGGTCTTCTATTTTTACTTTATCAATTTCATTTGTGGTTTACAATAATGATTTTGATTTTGTACACTAATATTTTCCTTCTAAGAATGTGACCGGTCACGGTAGCCTAGTGGTAGAGCGTTCGCTTCGTGATCGGGAGGCCCGGGTTCGATTCTCGATCGCGGCGCCGCGTCATACCTAAGACGTAAACATGTACAATATACCATAGTAATACAAGATGTAAAAGGAAATTCACGGAACAAGGTAATTTGGAAGTGTTTCTCATTGTAGGAGATAATACCTGGTCGAGAGTTCCATGGTTTGCCGTTCTTTGTGCACTGAACCTGCAAAAAAATGAAAGGTTTCTTTAGAATTTGCAGATGTTACAAAACTTTGCCCAAAATTGTGTTAATCAATTAAAAAAGTAATACGCTGTGATATTTCCTTCTTCAGAATATTTTTATCCACAGTAGGTTAATCGACTATCGTTAGACTAAAACCCTTGATTATAGCCATTAGATAATATTTACGACTTTACCTCAAATTAGCGATTTTATGTTTAGTAGCCTCTGTCAGAAGACATTGGCACGTCTGATACAACAGGAGATGTTTATAAACAGACAGATGCCCATTCTTCAGCGCTAATCCAAGTGCACTGTCATTCTGATCATTTATTGTCCAAACATCGAATCCATTGTTTAGAAGAATCTGCAAATACAGAAAGCAACTATAGAAAAATAAACATGCATGATCGCAAGTTACAGTCCTTTTGACGGTTTTACCTTTCTTTTACCTGTAAGCAATGAAGGTGTCCCTCCTGAGCCGCCAGGTGGGCTGCTGTATTCCCGTATTGGTCACAAGGAAGACAGGAAGGTGGATCCGTCTCAAGGTACGGAATAACAGTCTCCAAAACATCAGCCTACACAAAGTGAGGAATGTCAGTTACAATAAAAATGGCGATTGTTATTCTTTCAAGGATTGGGAGGTATTTTTTTTAAATACATACCTGGCCATTCTTAGAGCAGATTGCCAGTAGTTCTCCAATAAGTTCCGGATTCAGGGTTCCATCCATGCTTCTCCTTTCAAGTAGATCACGTACACATTCTGTCTTACCATGCTATTGGGGAAAGATCAAATGTTTACACCATTTATTTTCACCTTATCAGCTAAGAATGGTTTGATTTCATCGTCAAACCAAAAAGTTACAGGTTTGATTAATTGAATTTACTCTTCATACAATTCTAAACTACTCAGTACCTTGACGGCAAACACCATTATGTTAGCATCAAGTAGAGTGGGGTCTGCTTCTAGAATGAAGTCCACGACATTCGTTCGGTCATTTAGAACACACAGTTGAAGAAGAGTCATACCAGTAACATCTCTAGTTGAAACTGTTTTTCTTAGAATTGTTTGTGAACCGTCACTTGATATCACTTCCAGTTTCTCGATCTGGGAGGAAAAAAAATGTTTTAGTAAAGGCTCTAGTTTTCATTTTGGATTGTTTTTAGATTTCTAGAAAAGGCGGCAATTATTCTAATGAATTTCAATAAAATACTTACAAGTTGTTGATCATTTAAAGAAAGCAGTGCCTTGACATCGATTGAGCGAAGCAAGCTTCCATTTGACGTCATCTCCGGTTTTTCGTGTATCTGTTTCCCATTCCAAATATCATCACGGGCATTTCCATTCTTAACTTTAGGAACAGGCGGAAGTTTTCGTACGTTGAGAGCATTTTGTAAATCGCTAGAGTGTTGGTTCTCAATGTTGTCAAAATCACTTTCACTAGTTTTCTTGTTTTTGTGTTTACTTCCTTTTGATGTCGATACTGAACTGGTACTTTGAGAAACATTCTGCTCATAAGATTTAGTAATATTTTCACAAGCGTCAATAATAGAATCCGTGATATGTTTACCTTTCTCCTGGGGTACGCTCTGTTTCAACACTTTGTAACCTTCCTTGCTTTTGTGTTTCTTTCCAAATAAATTTGAAATGCTAGTAAGTTTAGATCGCTTAGAATCGCTGGATTTAGAGTCTTCGTCACTGAGAACGGACTCCTCCTGATTTGTTCTATGTTTCTTTTTCAATTTGCTCTGACGACCTTGAGAATTTGTTTCGGATGGGTCAACTGATTCTGTGATCTCCTCACTCGTCTGCTCCGGAACATCAGCAGAAGCAAAACACTCCGAGATACTGTCATCGATAGTAAATTCCCGTACAAAGTTATCGAAGTCTTGTCCATTCATCGTAGTTATGTCTGAAGTCGTATCCTCTTCCTCGATGTCTTGATAGCGGTCTCTGATTGTCTGTATTGTCAACATGTCTGGAATATAAAAAATGATTTTGGAAGGGACTGGGGGATGCTTTGTTTAGAATTAATTCTTCCATATATAGGACATTTAGCTAAAAGTATCATTCAAATAAACTTGTTATTTTAAAATACCATATCAGATATATGATTTTTTAAAATATCTCTTTAAATGTTCCTAAAATTGATATTTTTATGTTTTTATTAAACTGACGATCTGCATAAATCTTCTAACCAAACATGGCCTCCGGATTATCCTCGGGTGTGTAGTACTGGTTCACACTGCCTTCGTGTAGAGATTGCTGAAATAATGTCTCCATACTGCTGGTCACTGCCAAGGAGCTCCGACTGGACATTGATGTGTGCAACAAGCTGCAAAATGAGGTTTATTGGTTTTCATGTGAAAACTCCTCTGCTTTAGGTGAGCAAAGCTATGTAATCTGGTGTAACAGCCTAGTATATCATAAATTTTCAATATTGGTCTGTTATATAAGGAGATGTGGTTACTTGCAGTTCAAAAAACAGAGTGATAAATACACAGTTTAAATTCCATTATAGTTTCTATTTGGCTGTCGTGCGACGTCAACAAGTTTACTCTTTTCGCAAAAGAAGTCTTATTCATAATTAATATGTAAAGATACTCTATATGTTTTTGTATTTACGGTTTTTTGCTTTAACGAGTGTTAGGATTTACTGGCAATAGGAATTTTTCATCATAATTTGGTTTCCACCGAGAATATAATAGCTGCCTTAGAATCACAGCCGTCATCCATGCGTTCAAACTTGAATTGTCGAGGTATTTCTAAAGTTCAAGCGCGCTGTAATTTTAGAATGACGTGCTCTATTTTCATTGGTCATATAACATTGTATGATTAAATTTTGATAGATAATGGCTAAGTCTGTGCGTGAGAAAACAGTTCAATAAAGGTGAAAGTGATAGATCATGAGTAACTCAGTACCTGAGAACAATGATACAAATACTGTTTAAGCATGTCCCAGTGAGAGTTACCCCTCTTTTTAAATGGTCAATACACCTTAAATAGGTTGTTTGTATTATGTAGCATTTTGTTATACCAGTAAATGTTAAAATCATTCTTAACTAGTACGCTCAAACGTAATCATATTGCCTAAACAAATATTTCTAATTTCAATAAATCAAGGCATCAAATTTATTCCTTTCTGGGGCCAAACTCGTGTACAGTAGAAATGGAATTTGTATTCTTTAGAGAAATTTCTTTACAAACTTTCTTTTTATAGAAATCAATACATCCGAAATAAATTGTACCCTTCTCGGGTCTTTTGTACATAGGAAATGCATTAAGACTTTGCACGCGATGTATATCAACTTTAGAAAAGGCAATTCACGAGACGTCCAAAAGAAACCTTGATCAACAAAATGAATTGATATGTGAGTAAACTTGATAAATTATCAGAGTTTAAATGACTGCACAGCCACATAATTACTCATTCTTTCGAATTCGCCGTTTTAAGATTTATATTTTTTTCCTCAAACAGAGTTTGAATTACGCTTCTCACATCTTGATAAAAACGGAGATTTAATTGTTCAAACTGGCAGGCTGAGATTAAGTGCTGGTTTAACTGGAGGAATGCGATTGATCCGGGGGTCCCTATTCATCGTACTAGTGAATCACACCAAACTTTTAATGAAGAGGAATCTCTGTCATTTTAAATTAAAGACTCTCTCAAAAACTGGCAGATTAGAGTTCAAATTTGTCAGACAGGGCTTTGGGTCATCTTCCGTCCTTTAAACCCCGAATAAACAAGATAAAAACTATTATTCTTCCATTGGAAATTTTTCGCTCACCAATCCTGAAATTTTATCCAGGGATGACGTCAAACAGCAATCCTGATTTCTCCTATATGAGTATTTAATAATAAAAGTTTTTGAAATAACTTATTTATTGGAAGAAGGGAATAAAATGATTTTCAAAAAATGGACTTTTTTCCCTTCGAAATGTGTGTTCATCCATCAATTGAGTGTTCATGCATCCATAAATAAGTTATAAACAAAAAATTCAGGATCTATTATGTCTTGGCGAGATTTTATTGCTCTTAAGAAAGCAACTGACTGAGCAAGCCATAATAAGTGAACCACAGGGACCACCACTGCTCGAGCCTTCAGTGATTCAAGCCCCGGGCAAATACTCTTATACCAAATGACTGTGTACACAGAATCATTCAGTGTATTACAGATTCAAACGGTTCCTTTGTGGACAAAGACAAATATTGATTTCAAAGGCATTTCAAATTTGCTACTTTCGGTGTGCTTTGCAAACATACGATCACTAATTTAAACATCACATTGTTACAGGTATAATGATCTAGATTTTACTCAAGGTACAAAACTTTTCAATTTCTGAATAAAAATTCCGTAAAGTAATAAGTCAGATAAATTTATAAAGTTTAATGGGGTCTTCTAGGAAAAGCCACGGTAACAAATTACGTTAAAATATCATTTTGGAATTGAATCCAGTAATCAACTAAAAGTTCTTGTAACAAAATATGTGGGTTTTAAAAACAACGCTTTGAGTTTTTCGTACCCGATACCTGATGCCAAACACTTACTAAAGGGTATCTTCCGAGTCCCATCGCTTCCGGTCCTGATACAAAGGAATGGGGGTATTTCTAGAATCCGAAGCACAGAGAAACTGAAGGACCCGAGAGAGTGAGGGGGCACACATCGCATTCAAAACTCTACCACACTAACAACTAATCCTTAGATATCGCATACTCCAAGCACCGAAAATAAATATCATTCAGTTCAAATTATATCCTCTTCACGTCCCATATACGAGTGATAACAGTTCTGTGTAAACAAGACCCGCGGAACACTGGCCAGTGGGACCACCCCCAACAGGAGGGTAAAGAAGCGAGCAGGGATTAAAAGCCAAAGAAAAAAACTCGGGGAACTTGACAGAAAAGATCCAGCTCCAACGCTGTATATCATTTAAATCACGGACAGTCATTTAAATTTTGATTGCTCGGGGATGTTTATTAATTCCTTTTTTGTGTGACTGATCTTTAATCATACAAGCTAGTTAGTGTTGCACATCAAGGTTTGGGCCTTAATATGCATAAACGTCATTCCGTCCCAAAACGAAGCGAATAATTTATGACCAAAAAAAATAGGCCAAATGGTTTGCCATTATCATCTTAGACAAACCCTCTTTTCAGTAAAAGGTAAATCTTATAATTCTGACGTGCATAATGTGTTTATAAATGATAGGCTAGTTTAATGTATCTAAGTTTTTTGACAAAAAGATTTTCAGTCGGTCATGGTCCCTGCTCTGGTCTCGTTAGTCTGAGTGATATACATGTAGTACAACAGTTGTGTCATAAAAACGTTTTATATAATGCGAAACTTCAGCATAACATTTTTTTTTAATTTAGAGTATAATTAATTATTTATAATGTCTGTCAATGAAGAGGGGTGTCAAAGAATGTCAGTGGAGGAAATCAACCGATTCCTATAAGGAGGTGAATTTAATTTGGACATGTATCCTTTTCAAGGACAGCTATAAATCCTATAAATGATAAAATGAAAAGTCAGGATAAAGCAGATATGTATAAACTTTCGAGTAGGATCTTCTACTGTCATCTGAACGTTAAAGTGACAAGTTTATCTTGCAGACAAAAAGAAATTCTGTGTACACTGTCTAACATTCTGACAGACGATAACACACTGATATCCCATGAAGATTCAGTGCCCATGAATTACAGAAGCTACACAGTTTGATTTAACATGCACAACGAGGGCTTTTGCAAAATACAGTACGCTTGAATTTCAATTAGATTTGGTCAATAACCACTGATGAATTATACATTTTGTGCTTATATTATAAGTAAACACATGATATCAGCTTAAGAAATGGAGGAATAAAACATAATTTTAACGAGTCATCACAACAAATCAATTACGAAATCGTTATCAGTTACCTGAAATTTGAGGAACAGCGATTGATAAAGAAGTGAATACATACGGATCTGAGATCGATTTTCGATTATTTAGTGTTGCATCCTCGGTCTTTGTGTGTGCACAGCATTATTCTCAATCTTCTCTCCAGAACCGAGTAACCACCGGTATATTAGCTACACAAGGAAACAATATTCCCTCTGTGAGAAAAATTTGAATGCCCTAACTGCAGCCATTGTAGCAGAGAATATTGTCATTATTACAAGGGCACAATAACGATGGAAGCTTTAACCGTAAATCAGACAAATCGATATCAACAGGTCGTGGCAGGGAGCCATTGTTATCACGGGTAGCATTACACTCCGTGTACATTTATATAAAAAAAGATTTAATTTAATCATAGAAAATAAAGGAAAATTCTATCTGTTGGAATCTGGGTTTTTGTTAGCGGTCAGTAAGTCTAAGACTTGGTCTTTGTGGGTAAGGGCTCTGAGATTTATCTGTTAAAGCTTCACAAGTGCTAAGTGTTTACTTTGTATGTTACACTGATATAAAAACAGTCCTTAATCCAATTAAATTCCTAACCGTCAGATTTGCCATTATAAATTGATTTCTAATTCCCTTGCGACTGTAAGTAATAAGAAAAGTAAATAAAGGTTCAATAGAAAACAATCCCAGCTATAAGGTAAAGGTGAGAAGTATCTTGAGAGAAATCAGTACAGGTCTATAGTGTCCTTTCATCTGTCGATCTTTACCTGTAAGTCCACTCTGTGTTAGGAATAATTTCTATTACGTCTCCGTTATCTAAAAGGCCGACTTGCACTTGCAGTTTCCGACTATTCCATTGAAATGAAAAGGAAAAGAACATAGAATTTTGGATTTTATTAATATTGAAAAAAAGGAAAGGCCACCACCCATGTGTGCACGTTTGCATTTTTTATCTTATCAAAATCAACATCTGCCAAAAAAAAAAGGAATAATAAGTCACGAATTGTATTCTTTACGCTTAAACGTGGAGTCGTAGACCCATCAGTTCACACGAAATAGTCGTAAAATGGCCGTGGACAAGCCTTCTTGTCTCCGGCCAACAAGTACTTGTAGTACAATCTTACCTCGCTGTGGTTTCCGCTCGCAGGTACTCCCGACTTCACACGGACCCTCTGTCTGACTTTCTCCTCATGTACTCTGCAGGGAGAAGCTGTCTATGATACTAGCTTAATTTTGACATAGCTTTCCGTGTTTCAGCAATAAATAGCTCGACACGGCAGTTTAACCATCTACACTCAAATAGCCCAGCAATAAGTAATTGGACGCTTCAATAAGCATCATTTCCCCCATCTTGTCAAATAACGTATTGTCGTCACAGTTCACTAATTTACTGCAGTTTGCTTTCCCATGCAGGTCCAACTCTTGTGTTACATTTTTCTTTTCGTTTCTTTTTCTGTGGGGCAATTTGATATTGAATTCGACGGGGGCCTTGTGACAAAATTGTTCTAATTACACCTTATATTGTCGAGATGGCGCCTTGATAAATTATAATTGATGTCGTTCAACTGTGCAAATAAAGAAAAAGTAATAAAAGTTTGCGTCAGAATGAAACAGACGCCTAGTTTAGATTAAAGGTTTAATAAGAGGTCTTTAAAAGTGTCAAAATAAATCAAATTTTTAAAATATCTGAATTATCAATATAAATTGTACATTTATATGTGCATATCGTAGATACGAGTGCTCTACGGGGACTCAGGGTTTCCCGTAAAAAAAATCAATTGTACCAATTTTCTTGGTACATTTCTTTCTCAGCAGGAAAAATATTTCTTTTTAAACATGTTAAATATGAAATTTATTTTTAAAAAATAATTTTTAAGACAAACCAGATTCCTTTGCATTGATATGTAAAATAAGAATCGTAATGAATGGAGAGAGAGAGAGAGAAGAAAAAGAAAAACAGCAGATTGAATTTTTCACCGCCTGATTTGATTTGCAATGAATAATTTACATGTACTCATCTTCATGAAGGAAAACTGAGGTTGCAAACATTTTAACGATTTTCGATAAAATGAAAAATGAAAAATTTAATAACATAATGATAAAATGATTCAAGAACCACTTTCTAACATGCATTCGGGTTGAAGCATGTCCAATCTAGAGAAAATAAAAATATCACACTTGTTGAAACTAAATATAGAGACATAAATTCTTAAAGGCATGCTGAAAATTTAAAATAAAAAGGTCGGTTTTTTTTCTCCCATTTTAATTAATACTCATTATGTACAATCAATACAATTATGAGTATACTACTTTAGTATCATTTTCAGTCGGGGGAACAGTTTTACGGCATTCTGTGAAGTAATTCGTTTCACTTCCTGAGGAGCCATACCTTTTACTTTAGCAATATAATCACAGGATATTTGTATGTTGGCAGGTTCGTTTCGTTCTCCTTTTACTGGACCTAACCCTGGGCAGTCCGTCTCCAGGACCATGTTGTCTATCGGCAATTGCTTCACCAGTTTCATCTGTTCAGTGCGCACAATTGATGGCGGAATTGAGAAGAAATACCCCTCGGCTATTCCCTCCATGGCTGTGTTGGGTCGCCCATCAAAAGCGTGTAAAAGAACGCTCCTTGCTCCAAATTCTTTCAGGGCAGCTATAGTTGGTTTTCCTGCAGATCGTGAATGCACATTTAAAGGAAGATTTAATTTATTTGCTAATTCGACTTGGGCTTTAAGTACACTTCTCTGGGTATCTTTGTGACTAGTATCTGTTGTTATCCGTGGTTGGAAATCCAAACCCACCTCCCCAATCGCACATATTTTATCAGCATTCTTTTCAATCTCTCTTACGACTTCATCCAAATCTTTCTGAGTAACACACTGCAGCTCACCATTACGGTCTTTCTGAACAGGATGAATACCTAAGCAGGGTATCAGAATGTCGGAATATTGCTCACATAACCGCAAAACCAGAGGGAAGTCCCTCGGAGTTATGGTACATACCAATGCAGCGACAACTCCAGATTTTCTCGCATTCTCTATCACTGTTCCGATGTCATGATCAAACATCGAATCTGCAAGATGAGAATGACAATCTATGTATCCATCTTTAAGTAAATCCATGGCTTTTTGTCTGTGTTTACATTCAATGAGAAAAAGCCAAAGTCAATACCGGATATTTCACCACTCTATGTAAAAGCTAAAAATAAGATTAAGCCGTGACACGTTCCGACAAAACGTCCCATATGGTAGTGATTTTGCTTTATATTATACTAGAGCAAACTGGTATTAAAAACGTATTATTATAGACTTTTTTGTTAAACATATTCGAAAATTTTATTTTCCTTATTCTAAAACATATCTGTCGAGATTCCTATTCTGTATAAGGTTTTTTATTCTTTTCCTCAAAATTGTAGGTTCTATTCAATAATTTCAGGCACGTAGCATCGTTTTTGAAAGTGGGTGGGGG
>PRKT01000053.1:1098394-1123394 GCA_003671525.1 Saccostrea glomerata
CCCCCCCCCCCCGGATGCTACGTGCCTGAATTTAAATACCATATCTTTTTGATATGTTGTTATTCTTGCGATTTCTAAATCGATAATTTATTACTTCTTTTCAAAAAACATGGTTCCTATTCGAAAATTTTATAAAGAACACATTTCAAGGATAAACATGAATTTACAAATAGGAATCTGAACTGGCAATATAATGCCCGCTCTTAATAACCAATGAGCATTTGCATGGAATTTAAGTGATTTACTTTTTCATTCAGTTAAATAAGTTTATTATACCCCCCGCTTGAAAAGCGGGAGGGTATATAGTAATCGTTAATTCTGTCCGTCTGTACGTCTGTCTAGCTGTCCTTCCGTCCGTCTGTTACGCTTTGGGGTACCCATCTCTTATCCGCAACTCCTCTAATACCACGGAATGAAATTTGATGAAACTTTCACAGAATCTTTATTACATATTGCCATTGTGCACCTCCTATTTTACTTTTTGATCCGACACATATTTTGGGTTTCCCGGACACAGCAAAACACGGACTTTGCCATTATAACTATATGGAGGCGGGGGTATCATTTAGTGAGCTCATCGCTCACAGTACCTCTAGTTTTATTTTCTTTCTCTCTGTTGCTTAAAAATTTAGTGGAACCTCTATGCATTATATGAAGCTTCACTACTGATAAGATATTCAGGAATCAAAATAATTCATGACTATGAAAAAGTACTGGTTCAAAGGGGAAGATTATGTAAGAATGCAATACCCGTATTTACACACACACATTTACTGAATATTATATCTTTTATTTCTTATGAAGACCATTGTCATTAATCATTCAATAAAAGACACCAAGCAAGATTTCTTGAACAATGGATGTTCCATCAGTTATGCACACTATGGTATATTCGTCAGCTTTTAAAGTCAGTTTAAAACGTGTTGCTAAGCCCAACCAATCTGACAACATGGGGCATGAGGAACGATCCAAATTGCAATCTTTGTGGTAGACCAAACAACCTGGAACATATCTTGTCTTTGTCTTTGTCTTGTCTTTGTGTTCAGTAGCTTTAACAGATGGAAGATGTACATGGAGACACGACAATTAAAGTTCTATCTGTTATTACAGACGTGCTGGAGAAAGCAAGGAAGAAGCTTTGACAGATCAAGGAAGGCTTGAAGTTTGCAAAACTTTGTAAAGGCTGGTGAACAGAGTCGTGCTGGGGGAGTGGTAGGAGGTTGGCTATTGGGGATCGCCAGTGACTGGGAAATCCAAGCAGATCTCATCAGCCAAATGCAGTTTCCACAGGAAATAGCACCTACCAATCAGAGACCAGATATTGTTACTTGGTCTACCGTAGCCCGGCTTGTTATTATATGCTGGAACTTACGTTGCCGTGGGAGGATCGAAAGAATCGAAGAAGCCCTTGAACGGAAAAGGAATAAATACCAGGATCTGGTGGCAGATTCTCAACAACAGGGCTGGAGAGTGTGGTGTCTCCCAGTAAAAGTTGGATGACGTGGTTTTGTAGGGCAATCTATGTGGAAGGCTTTGCGGATTGTCGTAGTAACAGGCACTGAGAGACGAAAACGCATTGGACGCCTGGGCAAAGAGGCAGAAGTGGAATCCATGTGGAAAAGAAAGAAGAGAGAAGAACAGTGGAAAGTGCAACACTAAGACTCCGGGTGTTTGCTTGTGAACATTTAATGTGTTGCAGTGAAGGCGGAGAACTGATTTGTTCCGGGCTGGGACGTGATCACCCCAGTCGGCGTACCTCTGGTGGTTGTAGTGGACAGCGTCGAAAAAACCAATGAAGGAGGATACACATGAGGACGGGACCATGACGCATCATATACCATCAAAATGTACACAGCTATTTACTGTGTGAAAAAAAAAAGATTCAAAAGTAAAATTTAATTATTTAATTTAACTTTTGAGTGTTTCTTTTTTCATACAGAAATAATAAGCAATAAGATGTTTTTCTTGTTTTTTAGTACAAAGATTAACGTCGCAGCTTTTACAGAAAAAATACATAGCGGTTATGTATTTTTTCTGCAACAGCTGCGATATCGATTCCCGTACTAACACCCAAAGAAAGCATTTTATTGTTAAAATATTGGGACAAGAGAGGGTTCTATAGTGAGTCGTAAACCGTGTTCCCAGCAAATTCTGTTATCGGGAAATTTTTCAAGTTTTGTTTCACCATTACGAGTCCGTAATTAGATAACATAAGCACTATGTCTAAAGAACTAATCCTAAGTTGCAGCTAAGTTTGTTAGTTAGAATACCTTTATTTAACAGTTTCTTTTCTTTATAAACAAGATTTTGGTTGGTTTGATTCCATTTTTATCTAACTTTGACTTCATAAGATCTATTTCTCATCATTTTGGAGTCTAGTAAAATTATTTATATTTTTACATTAAGCATTTCAAACAGTGGGATAGTTTCTTTGTTTTTCTCCCAGTTATCTTTACTTAAATAGACAAATTAACTATTATCTCTGTTCGAGACATCAATATTTTATTTCAAAATATCCTTCAGCTTAGGGAAAAGTTTAACAGCATTTTGTGTTGTAATTCGTCTCACTTCTTCAGAAGATAAACCTTTCACTTTGGCAATATGGTCACAAGATATTTTTACATTAGACGGTTCATTTCTTTCTCCCTTCACAGGACTTAATGCAGGGCTGTCGGTTTCAAGTAAAATCTGCTCTATAGGCAACTGCTTAATAAGTTTGACTTTCTGTTCACTTCGTACAATTGATGGAGGAATAGAGAAGAAATATCCCTCCTTTATGCCTTCCATTGCAATACTAGGTCGACCATCAAAAGCATGCATGAGAACGTTTCTGGCTCCAAATTCTTTCAGGGCAGCTATTGCTGGTCTTCCAGCAGACCGCGAATGCACATTCAAAGGTAAATTGTACCTATTAGCTAATTCCACTTGAACTTTAAGCACATTCCTCTGAGCTTCCTTGTGTTCCGGGTTTTGTGTAATTCGAGGTTGAAAGTCTAATCCCACCTCACCAATGGCACAGATCTTGTCTATATGTTTCTCTATCTCGGATATGGCCTCATCCAGGTCTGTTTGACTGACGCATCGTTCGACATCATTTGAGTCTTTCTGTACAGGATGTATCCCTAGACAAGGTAACAACATATCTGGAAATTTTTCACAAAGGCGCAGTACTATGGGAATATCTGATGGCGTTTCTGTGCAAACCAGAGCGGCGACAACTCCAGATTTTCGAGCATTATCCATTATATCTTGGATGTCATTTTCAAACACCGAGTCCGCTAAGTGTGTGTGACAATCAATGAAGCCCTCTTGTTTAGGATCCATATTTCTGTCTCCTTTAAAACCTGAAATTTAGTACATAAATTTTGGAGTCGCAAAACGCGTACGTAACATATACCGGAAACGGCTTTGGGAGTGTAAACGCAAAACAAAATCACGTCATCCCGCAGAATTCCGGTATGTTTAATAACCCTATTCGTATGAAATGTTTGGCCGTTTAATTTTTGTCAAATTCCTGCTGTTTCTCAGATCTTTTATTTGGAAGTCTCCCCCTTTAAGGTCTTCAATCCCTGATAGGAACAAATTCAATGAAATTGAAAACATAACAGATATAGGCATTGAATACTCAGTTTATTTAGACATACTTCCCATTTATTGATATTCAAGTTATTTGAAATTTTATTTTGAAAAACCGCTTTTCCCCACATACTTCAATGCAATCTTTGTTATTTCACTACTGCTTAATTAATGACATTTTTGAAAATTTCTCGTGGGCAATCCTTTTTGAGGCAAGACACTATTGTCTAACTTAGGGTCATCTTTCTTCTTTTTGAACAGGCACCCTGCCTTTTTTCTATAACAATATAGATCCATGAAATAGAGTAACATTATATTTCATGCCAGGCTTTTTATAGGCCTCTGGGGCACAGGCTCCTGAACAATGGAAGGTGCCCCCCCCCCTTTGGAGAATTTGTTATTAGACACGATAATTTATCCAAAATACATGAATCTCTAGTCCTTTATACTAGGCACACTTAGCAACAGGGGGGTTGGGCTGCCCCCCCCCCCCTTTTTCAAATTTAACTTTTACTATAGGAAATGTTCATTGAAAGGCCATTTCCCCCTACTATTTGATACAGTGAAGTGAAACAGTTCTGACACATTTTCAGGATGGAGAAGATAGTAAAGGAAACCCGCGACCTTGGTTTGTAGTTCTTTACTGTATTTTGACGATACAAACACTAGAGGATTAGTTTTATTATAAAAAATGGTAGCTAAAATGCTTATCGGAAAGAGATGGTAGCAAGAGTAATGCTTACTGCATGAAAACGTTTAATTTAACCTTTTCTTGTATCAGTTTGCAATATTAATTAAAAAATGCAGTTTTTACTCATAATAAAATAGAATGAAATTAAAAATGCAAGATGAGAACTAGAAAAAATAAGAAAGACTAGAGAAGTAATTTCTAAAGTTTATTGACTAATACACTGAGGAGAGGTAGAAATGAGGTAGTAAACTAAATTGTAAGAGACAGTTTTGTTTGATTGGTAGGTATGAAATGTCAGATGACGAAGAGAGTGTGGTCCAAGTATGGAAGTCAGATGATGAAGATAACCAGTCACCGGTTTACAGGATTTAAAACAATAGCCAGTCACCGGTTTACAGGATTGAATAGTCACCGGTTTACAGGATATTAAACAATAGCCAGTCACCAGTTTATAGGATAAAATAGTCACCAGTTTACAGGATTTTTAAAAAATGTCATATAAAAAATAAAGGATTAAATCTTAGCCATAATGTTACACATGAATAACACAGTTACTGAGATACAGATTCATAGTTTAAAAATCAAACATGATAAAAAAAAATCTAAAGGATATTAAATAATCATAACTCTCCATGTTCTAAAACATTTCCAGGAAGAGTATAAAATGTATGAGATTTTAATTATGATAAAGACTTTTGTCAAGTGCCATATTCAAGATGCTAAATACAGATGAAAACTGCATGTTGTAAAATAAACTTTAAAACAAAACTTACTACTAGTTGAAATGTGATACATCCTTGATATCTATATATTTGTTATTAAAAATAGATTTCATGAAATGGGTGTTGATTGATATGTTTAAGATATTTCAGTTTGCACGGAAAGCAATATTGATTTTTTTTTAATCTTAAGAGTTTTTATTTGCCCACACAACACTATATAAGAAATGTAAAAATTTACGAAAAATTAGAATCATTTGATATCATTGAAACAAATGATTCTCGAATGAGTTATGAAGATAATGACCAGCAATCAAGCTTAGACGTTCATTATATACTGGGAGCAAAGCACACAATGGAGTAAAAAAAATCAGAGTTAGATTCGGGTGTCATGAAGGAGTAAACATCCCCTGTCCTCCAGTCACACCCACCGTGCTCTTCTTGTCATTATCGGACAAACGGAAAAATGATTAGACAATGCAGTGAACATAAATGACGGCCTGATAATTATTTTATAGTATAGTATTCAGCATTCGACTTGATAATAGATTGCATTTACTGACAAGATCATTGTATAAATAAAAGAAAAAACCTTTTCAAAAAGTCGACTTCAAACGAGGATGTTAATATCATTGTTTCATAAACTAGTTTGTCAATATCTTGCCTCGTTTTAGAAATTCTTTATATTGCATAGAACTTGTTTTTGCATGTTGAATATGCTGGGAGTCATATCTCCACTGAAGTTTGGACCTTTTATTTTAAGTTCACTGAGAAATATCGAGTAAAAATATGAATAGAAGTAACTATTGTAAGTTGATAATACTTCTTCGATGCATCTTAATGTCCAGTCAAAATCAACAACAATCGACAACATCGATCGACCAATCAGCAATGTTTTTTTGTTTAAATTGACGATATCTGCGTTCGGAATATATTTTGACTCTTTACTCTCGGGATTGAAAAACGCAAGTAAACAACGATCACATGCAATTCTAGAAATAGATTGGGTGTCATCAAATTAAGTTATGTGGAGTCTATATTGAAGATGTAGACTTGCACTTTAAATAATAAATAAGCATAAATCAATACCTTCGTGTAAATTATTAATCTTTAAAAATTTAATGATAAAAATGTTATTTTATTTCTGTTGATGACGCAATCTGTGGATTGCCAAAATTCGAGCTCACGTGACGAAAACAAGCCTTTCTTTTGACAGTACCATAGGCCAAGAGTTTTTGAGGAGAGTAGCTTATCAGAAACCCTTGGCTACCGAAGATGGTCAGCTAATAACAGGGCACAAATAGTACCATCAGGTATCCGACAGGTTAAATCAACAGTTTATGTCTTATTTAAATTTTACTGACGCATGAAGCGTATGCAGATTAGGGTAGGAAAGGAAATAGCTCTGGGATATTCTGGAATGTAAAACATGTACAATAGGATTTAATTTTGATGGTTTTATTTTCATAAGCGCATGTAGATTACAAGGGGAACAGTTAGTCATATAAAACATGTATTTCAGGAAGGGAATTCTCACAGACACAAGCAATTACATAAGTTAGAAGTACACATGTTTAAAAACTGAAGACCTAAATCATTTTTAAAATTGAAAAAAAAACTTTTCTGCTACTGCTATCTTAAATGACGATTTTAGAAAGAAGTAAAACATAAAATATTTGTAATGGAATAGAAGCAAGCATTATATCCAGACTTACAAAGCAACATTTAAGCCAAAAGCACAAACTAATTATAGAAGTCATTTACATTTGAATCTGAAATGTAACAAATTCAAACATCCGACAATACTACCCAATTACAATGCTGTTTTATGTCCAAATGAAATTAGAATATATTATACTGGAAGCTAAGACAAAGTTACAAATCCGTAAGTATATGCAATTAATGTATTAAATCCTTACAAACACCCATCATTTTCCCCAAAGGAAATGCATCCAAATTTTGGCACTTTAAATGCAGATAACAAATACAATTTAGTACAAATGTTGATATTGAGGACGCAAGGACGAATCTGCATTGCATAAACAAAATTCATAAAAGTGCATTCAATCTGTAAATCTTAAATAAAAAAATAATGTTCACATTCTTAAATAAATATAAATAAAATACACCGTACTTCACATCAATAAATATATGAATAATATATATATATTCTACATCTGATCCAAAATAGGAAGCTGAAGCTATATACCAAGACCATGGAATAAATATGTAATTGTAAGCATGAAAATGGATATTTCCTAGCAAAATTCATCCATTTCTTTTTTTCTTTTTTGGCAATCCGAAATGCAGGTAACGTTTTTACATTGATAGTAAGGGGAAAACAATTACATAAATAACATTGAAGTATTCGATCTTTTCCTTACTTTGCGAATCTGTAGCAGACGTTCTACGACCTATTTGTTATATGTAGTTGACATATATAATGTATTTGTGATGTACTTTTTTTATGTAAGTCAAAAGTTTCATGTGTTTCAAGTGTGATTTTTATTGGATCAAAGGTAATTAAAACGAAATCTCTGCTTTTCACTTCACTATTAGATTCATTTTCTTTTTGCATAAACGTAGAGATGGAAATAAAATTTTATTTTAGATTATAAAGGGCATGACAAAGTCTTTATTCATGCCTCTCGTTAAGTATTTTATGAAGTGGCCATTGTTAAGGTTTGCACAAAAATTCCTGTGTTGCTGTAAAACAGCTTGGACACTAAGTAGTCGAATTAACTGTCTTCTCATGAAGGATTAGATCAAAATAACCTGTGAATCGCTGTTCGAACAATGTGGAACTTTACAGATTTTTTATTGATAAAAGTAGAACTTTTATCAGAGAATACTTTAAAAATTAAAGTGATTTATATAACACACCTGACACAAAAATTTGGTCTAGAAATTAAATGCAAATAACGTTTCTACAAAAAAATATCATGATAATTTTAATAACTTCTTTATGATTAAATTCCTACATCCTAGTTACAAAATTGAGTTCTTTAAATGTAAATTAAATTTAAGATTTTTTATCATTTAGTTAATTGAAAAGATCCCTCATTGCTTAATGGCATAAAATGCCGAATACAGGTCTAAATCTGCAGCAATCCTCTGACAAGTAGAGGCGTCTAGAATTGAGTAAAAAAAAATTCGATGGCACGTTGAACAAATTAAAAAATCCCCAAACTATCCTTTTTTATTTCTCATAACTAAACATATCTCGAATTTTCTTTGTATCAAGAAAGAACAGTTTATCCACTGCTTTGAATTGTCAAGTTATAATAAATGTAGGGCCTATACTATTCACATAGGTTTATTTCTAGGATAAAGTCCTGCACATCTAGAGAAATTCGTAGTTACGCAATCCTGAAGCTAACTTCCTGATTATTTTTAACCTGAGTCATTCAAACACTTCAAAGCATGTTTTGCTTTCTGACTAAATTTTGTTTTCCTACACTAAACTGGCACGTAGCATTGTTTTCAGTTTATTTGAGTGATGGGTGGGTGTTTCAAATTTCGTTGGAGGTTATGGGGATGCGGGTGGGTCGGTATAAGGGAGGGTGACAGTTTCCCCCTGTCCTATCATTTTGGATATAATAATATGGGAAAGCTTTAACACACTGAAGCAAATATAAGTGGTCAACGTTTCTAGCAATAAAAAAAATTAACAAATTAATACTTATTTAACAAAAACAGTCTCTGTCAGTGATGTTTCCAGTTAACCACCTAAGTCCCAAATCTGCTGACATTTTCCTGTTACTCCTAAAGAGGGCAATTTATCCTGACATATGTGATTTTGAAGAATGCTTATCCAAACTAGATGACTCTATTATTCACAAAAAGAAAGCAGAGGAGCTATTCTATAATGCTTCCTCACTTCGAGATATTTGTTGCAAACATTTAAGGAGGTTGCTGGGGTTAGACATTGATAAGAAACTACAGGTGTTAATCAAGGAGGAGCAGATTGCACAAGCACATGCTGATGAATTATTATTGAGACAAGAACTGTAGAGGGTTTATTTTGATTATTTATTTTTATAAGCTTTTTGGGGGGACAGAGGGAACGTTCCCGAGCACTCCTTATACCTCCAATAGAAATGTTTGCCATCGCTTGCTGTGTTGAACAGTATAGTGGTTAATTTGGTATAGAGACTAAATGGAATGGAATCCAATAGCTTTTGGGGCTTATTCTCTATAAACCAGTTAGCATTAATATCATTTTTGTTTTGGTTACATGTTAGATTTGTTTGTTTTTATGCTGTAGACCTATATATATTACTGAATTAATGTCCCACAACTTGTTGGTACATGTATATCAATACATGGTGTATCTGCAATCTCCAACATGTGCACAGACTTGTTTTTTGCATGTTGGTTTTTACTGCCTTATTTAATCAAGATTTTCCTGATTAAAGTATAAAAACTACAATGGAAATTTTAATAATATCTATTATTGAAGTAATGTTGGTTGTTTTTTTATATATATATATTTTTTTTATTAATCTGTGATATTATTGTTGATTTGTTGTATATTTGTGTGATACACATATACTTTTACCGTTGATTTTCATTTCATTGTCATAAAAAATTTAATATATGTACTGGTATATAAAATGTTCTGCAATATTTTAAAAATATAAAATCATTTGTAATGACTGAACTATCAAGATTATTTTCATATTATATTTAATAAATGGAACTGTTATACGATTTAGTTTTGTTTGCTTTATAGTTGAAACTTGTAATTTAAGACACCACAGAGTCTGTCACATCTGTTTCATACTTGAATATTTTACGGACTATAGATGATATGGGCCTGTCAACAACTACTAATAAATTGTTTGATAAAGAAATGACTAACTTTTCAATCATCAGCTTACCTTATTTATGTAGTAATATCCAGCAATCACCTGCATATGGTGTTTACATCTGCCAACTTATCAATACTCAAGAGCATGCTACAAGTTTGACTAGATTTTTTTTTAAATTGAAAGAAGTTACTAACACATAAATTGCATGCAGGTGTTGATGTTACACTCAGGAATGTCAACAACTTTGTTTAAAGTCAGCACCTTATTAAAACTAAGGTCGTTATAATGACTTTGTAAACATATAACTGATAATTGGACCATGTTTTGGCTGATTTGTTTCATTTCAGTCTTTGTTTTGATACTGAATGTTGACTACAGAATAATCTGTCTACCTAATCAATCAATCATAGGACTCACAGATTGTGAATAAATCACAGGGGATGCTTATTCCTCTTAGGCACATGATCCCACTTCTGAAATTGCCACCATGAGTCCATGTTTATGTCCTCTTCACAGATTTGCATTGTTAGTAGAACTTTAACTCTAATATCCTTGAACAGAACATCCAACATTGATATATCTTGATCCTAAAGGTCAAATATTTATGATAGTGTAATTACTGAGGAAAATTATAAACACAGACAGACAGATAAAATCATATGTCTCCTCCCAATTGGATAGATAATGAAACAAAGAAATCAAACATTTTGCTCCTAGTCCTATGCAATTTATGATGATTAAACCTCAAATTCAGGTGTGGTCTGATTTAAATCTTTGAACAATTGGATCAATGATGTTTCATTGATTGTATTACAATTCTTAGGTAAGCTTGGACTTTCAGTAAGACTTGGCATTCTGGATGCAACTTAATTAGTGTCTGTCACATGGTGAATAAATTCTTACTGTTTAAGAAATTAATAACATCAGGAACTTTAAATTGTTGTTGACAAATGATGATGCAACTTAAGCCCGTCTCTTTGCTGTGCGACTATGTCAGGATAAATTGCCCTCTTTAGGAGTAACAGGAAAATGTCAGCAGATTTGGGACTTAGGTGGTTAACTGGAAACATCACTGACAGAGACTGGGCGGGATAGTTCAGTCTAAGAAACAGCTTGACTAAATCCATGTTTTCTTTCCTGACTGCCATTGTTAATAAATTCATCCCTCTCAAACTGTTCTTCAAAATTTCACTTCCAGTATTAAGAAGAAGCTTACACATTCTTGTATTCTCATTTGACACTGCAATACCCAGAATGCTTTGCCTTTCCTCCAGTGAACTTTCCACAATATCGTTCTGTTCATTTGGTATATAGTTCACATCAGCCCCATATGACAGTAAGTGTGATACAATCTTGGTATTGTTTTCATGGACTGCAATAACAAGGGGAGTTGATCCTGCATTGTCAGCAACATTTGGATTAGCTCCACCTTTCAAGAGATGAACAACACTCAAATCATCATTTCTGGACACTGTAATGTGTAATGGAGTCCTTCCATTTGCATTGACGCCATTGGCATCAGCACCAGCTTCTACAAGAACTTTAACAACCCCTGGATTTAGTCTCATTTGAGATACAGCTGTGATAAGCGGTGTACTATTTTTAGAGTCCTTAGCATTGACATGAGCTCCTGCATTTATAAGAAGCTCACATAAAATAGGATCCCATTTTTCTGCAGCCATGTGAAGGGGAGATGTTTTGGAACTCTCAGGGGAAAGATTTACATCACATCCGTATTCTATAAGGGACTTAATAATCGTCAAGTATTCATCCTTGTAGGCAGTCAAAAATCGAAAAATGGCTCGCATTAGAGGAGTAATGCCATGGTTGTTCTGGAGATTTTTGGAAATATGATTACTATTTAAGAAGCTGAGGACAGCTTGGCTATTTCCATGTTTACAGGCAATATGCATGGCAGAATCACCAGACTTATTTTTAAGACAAACATTAGCTCCTAACATAAGCATTCCATTTATTATATCAGTACGTCCCTTTTCAGCAACTATATGTAATGCTGTACCTGCAGCATGTTGTGAACGTATGTAAGACTCAGTGAATATGTAATTGACATCCAAACCATGGACTAGAACACATTCTTCTATTTTAGACAGGTCCCTGTCAACTGCCGCCAGGTAAAATTTCCTTATGAGTTCCGGCGATTCTACCATCATTGCCATCACGTTGTGTTTTTAATCATGACATATGGATTGGTTACAGGAACTTAGCTTTTGGCCATTAATTCCTGCCAAAAATTAAAGAAATTTAAATAGTGAACAGCAAATGGGAAAATTTTTGCCCCTACCTGGTTTTTTTTTGTCACTTCTGCTCTTTTGCTTGTAGGTGAATTTAAACAGGGCAAATTCAAAGAACACAGTATAATTTCAAACTCTTCAATACTAAACTGATTTTTGCTTTATTCCAAGCAAATGTGCTCATGTGAGTGATGTGGCCCATGGGCCTCTTGTTTTAGAATTGTTAAACCCTCTATAAGTTATAGTTAAACTTTTACTTTATCAAGTTAACTCTTTCACAAAACATTGACTCTAAAATGCTTTGAAATTTTGGTGAATGATACTGTCATGGTGCCAGTAGGTCTAGCTATATAGAAATCAGTAAATGTTAATCTATAAGTATTAAGTTTACTACTGCAGCAATTTTTTTGGTATAAAATTGTTCAGTTAGACAAGAGCAGCTAGCATATACCTGAATTTGTGTATGGATTTTTAATTTCACTTTTAAACAGTCTTGCCATGGGTACTTTAGATAAAATAATCAAAGGTGCATCTTCTACTGTTCAGTAAACCTTGGTACAGATTGTCTATATCTTAATTGCTGTTCCCAATAGTTTATTCTCTTAGATTGTACAACAGTATAGAGAAAATATAAACATAAATTATGTACAATACATATAATACAGCATGCGTGAGAAAAATAAAACCAACGATGAAAAATGACAGTTTCCTAAATTAAGCAACCAACTCTCTCAATAATAGACCCAATAGATTTACATAGTATAACTAGTTGAATTGTATTGTTTTGGATTAAATAATGTTCGGACTCAAACTTTAGTATTTGTGTAGTATACATTAACCTGGAGGGGTATAACTCTCTTATTAACTATAGTAATGAATTTACAAAGGTTATTGATGACGGATACTTTTTCACATGAAAATAAATTTGAAAACTTGAAAGCACTTGGTCAAGTTGTATATGTTGATGGGATTAACAATTTTTTACTATCATTTAGAGCTGGATAGGACATAATATAATGGAATTCCTTTCCAAGATCAATATTACATAGAGTACATAGTCTTTGGTTTGAGGGTATATTACTCCATGGGCCTATTTTTATGGGTAATTTATGATTACTGGTTCTAAATCTTGCTAATGTAATTATAGTATTAGTTGACACATTGATATTTAAATACTGCCTAGATGTAAAATTACGATCAGTGAACAATTTAAAAATTTTGCCTTTACTCGATGCATCACAATTTGAATTCCAATTTTGTATGAATTGATCAATGAGTGTTTGCTTAATTATATTTAACAACCATTTTTCATTTTCTACATTTTGAGAATGTTTATCGCTGCATTTCATTTCCAGAAATCTGCATAACATTTCCTACGTTTTTTTATTTCATTGCCGACTTTCTTAAATTTCATTTCTGACATATTATTTTTTCATTTCCATAATATACCTGTGCGGCAATTTAAAGTTTTCAAGGTAAGTGAAAATGAAATTTTAAAAGTATTTATTGCAAAATATTGATAAAAAATATATTAAAAATCTGTCTATGCATATGATCCTTAGTTATCACCAACCCATCTTTATCCGTTGTAATATATTAATTTCATTTTTAAATTTCCCTGTACTACATGTGTACATGACATTCCCATTCTTTAAAATATTCTTCTGCCGATAAGTATCCCCTCTGAGATATATAATAATGTAATAATAGTATTTTTTACCTTGACTTGTTTCTGTATGTCTTATTATAATATTATCACTTCCATCTTAGCTTATTAACACTGAACATTTGAAAAGGAGATGAGCGAAAGTTCTGCTACTAAAAATACAATCTGAAAAATGACAGAAATGAAAAATTGATAATTAAAAAGAATTCTGGAAATGAAATGTTTAAATCAGATAAGACTGATTAAATGGACAAATGTCAAGATAAATTTGTCAATTGCAGGGTTTAATTTACCCATTTGGTACAGGATATATGTTTCAACTGGGATTTGATTTTTTTGTGGGTTTTTTTTTTTGAGTTTGAAAAAATAAAAGTGATTGACATATTTTAATATCATGTTTATGACTTGTATGTTTATTATAACATGATTAAATTGAGGGATATTTGAAGAAAGAATTTTGCAGCCAAGAAAAATGTAATTCCCTGAAGGCTCTGCCTTCAAACTTCATGTTTGTTGAATCCAATTATAGTAACTAGGGATGTGCGATTTTATCGGTATACCGGTATATCGCGATTTTTCGTTGCATGATACGTATCGTGATACAGAGACCTAAATACCGGTCTTTAGGTACTTATTATAAAGTTCAGAAATTATTCATTTATTCGTTCAATCTTTCAAATTACAATTACAGAAAGTATGAAAAATGGTGTAAAAAGTGATGAGAACGGCATCTTTCCATCCAAACATCATTGATTTTATATACATAAAAATTTCAAGATAGTAAAATTTTTCTTTTCTCGTATGTTTTTTAGAAAAATAATGACTTTTCATATAAAATCATGGTAAAAACTACTTTTAAAAAATATCATGATATTATCGTGATATTGTAGGAAAAAAATCGTGATATATCGCGATACAAAATTTTTGGCGATACCCATCCCTAATAGTAACTCTACTCAGATCAACACAATAAACCAAAGGACTCTTCTGAGCTGACCCCATAGTTTTATTCAAGAGCAATCAAAACTGCATGATTTTGTGTATGTTAAATACCATATATACTTGCTTATAAGTTGGTCCTCCTATAAGTTGGTTGTATTTTTTAACATTGTCTTCGATGGATTTGCCATTGACTCCCTTATAAGTCGGTTCAATTTTTTGCCAAAATAGGTTGACAATTTCAAGTAAATCTATTGATGTTTTAACCTGGTGTCAATTATTTTTTTTCTAAATGACACTGATATTTTGTTTTAAATAATTAAAAAAATAAGTAATGTTCACTTAAGATGCAAATAAAATGATTAAAATATGTAAATAAGTGTACTTTATGTATAGTCTAAAGAATACATAAATTATCACACCGGTTTATCATTTCAGCGTCCAAAATAATACCAATGTCTTTATGACTCGCCTATAATTTGGACATAAAGTTAAAGGCCAAATTTTAACTCCCCCAAATTTGACTTAAAGGCGAGTGCATGCATACGGTAAATGAATAAACAAAGGGAATGAAAGAGCAGAAAATTTCAGAGATCAATAAATTGGATACAATGTATTATAAAAGCATTTCAATCCAAAAGGTCATGTATTAAAATGACTATCATTGTAACAATTGTAGCCTTATAACTAGGATATTGTTTGAGATATAATTATACTTTTATAGACACATAGAATGTATTGTATTCGATTTTCAGAGGTCTCCAGGAAGATTAAGTATGTACAATGTATTACAGTGTCAGTGTATATATTATTATAATCCAGTATGAATCTCTTCTTGTTTATGTAACCACTTATATATACAAGGGTGATAAAGAATTGAAAATTTGAATTGAAACAAATGTATATAATTATATTGATACTGTTGTAAAATATATATTTTATTTTGCAGTAGAATGGAGAGCTTTGTCAATCAGAGTCTTACATAGAAATTAACATTTTGTTATCAGAATAGTTTTAGCAAGCAATTTCAACATTCATTTTATGATGATTTATCAATCTAATTACTGTTGAATATAATCTACATGTGTATTTTCAATATGCTTATCAAATATGACAAATGCTTATTAAATATGACATTTGATCATAATTGATCATTTTGATCATTTCTTTTTTAGAATTGGTACAAACATGTATTTAAATTTTTCCAAGTAACATTGATTTCCCTTTGTAGCTTGAAGGCAGCAGAGAGGCTGCAGTATGGGATGCTATTTTTAGCTGGACTGAGAAAAAGGTACATGTATACTAGGTTAACATAAACTGTCGCTATTTTATACACTTATTAAATGATGAGGAAGAAAATGGTCAGGTTATGCCAGTAGACTTTGTTAAGTAACCTTAACCTTAAGTTCAAAATATCTTCAGTGTCAATTTGATTGTAAAAATATATTTTGTGGGTAGCTTCTAAGTACTTTACATTTACTGTACAATCACTATTTTTAGTAGATATTTAATTGATTTGGGTTTTTATTTTTTGAGATTGGAAGAGACGTATTTATTCATGTCCACCACAAAATGTTAAATGTCACATAGTATACATAAGTACTCAACAATTTTAACATTGAAATCAATTACCCATGAACCCTAATTTTTTTTACTCAAAAAAAAAAAAAGACTCCAAGCATTTAAAAAGTATTTAATTGATATAGCAATTAATCTCGACAGTGTTATCCATACTACTCTTGATTGACAGCTGAAGCTGCCACATGGATGTGTGAAAGCCTGTGTGTTGATTGAGAATGTCCTGGCCTCCTTTGAGATGCATGAGATCCTTTATGCCCTCAGACACCATTCTCTGGGACTTAACTGTGGCATCTGGGACTACTCTGCCTCCTTCATCAATAAGTTTGGTAAGGTCAAGTGTCTATCTTTACTGGGCTGAAATACTGCAATTAATTGTGAACCATTTTTTAACAAAAATATTTTATTGAATTGAAAATTGTTTGAGATTTTTTTCTAGTAGGTAAAATATAGAATTTATTTTAAATTTGTTAGTAAATATTTTTGAAGTTGGATAATAAATTTACCATTTGTACCCAGGTCACCGGCAAGACTTTTTGCTACCAGACAGGAATAAGTATGTTTCTATGGACCGCCATTTTCTGAAGAGCTACATGGATCTCGTGGTGCAGACCTGCCACCGCCGGGGTTGCCATGCAACAGGGGGAATGGCAGCATTGTTATTACCTAATACAGAAAAGGATGAAAAATATCAAATGATTCAAAATAAAGTCTTAAGGTAAAATTAAATTTCAGAAAGTTGATGCATTTCTTTTCAAACTCTGTAAATTTTTCCTTGTTATATGCAGCAATGAGATAATTCAGTGTGTGTTCCTATTTACCAAACCTGATAAATTTGTGACTTACAAAATTAAATATCAAATAATCACCACTCCAAAGCAAAAATTTATTAAACATCAAATAGAAATATCTTAAGCAGGATTTTTTTTCAATCTATAAGTTTTGTAATCAGTTATATATAAAGTCACTGTTTGACAAAACGTTTGTTACCTTGTTTATGTACTTGTAGTGGAGTACAGAATCTTGTATACTTTAGAGTCTAAAGTATGTACAGTAAAACTTGTCCATAGAATGTTGTGTATTACCGTGATGGAAACATTCAGTCGCTTTCAGTAAATTCAGTAGTTCAATATGTTATCTAATCCAGAATACATGTATTGTCAAATTATTTGCCATATTTCTGTGGAACTAATGTTATCAAGATAAGACAAATTTTACTGTACAATATAAAGCCTTGATTGCGTTTTTAATAAAAATGTGATCTATCACATATTATATAAATATTGCATGTAGTTGAGTGTAACATTGAAAATTTTCACCCCAAGAAAACCATTGTCAACCCTCTTTCCTCTGACTTTCTAGCTACTATTGATCAACAAATCTCCCATTCTGATTTTCTAGTGCGCTTTGATAAAAAAAATCTCCCATTTTGATTTTCTATTGCCCTTTGATCAACAAATGCTCCCATTCTGACTTTCTAGGACATACAATCAGGTTGTGTTCCACCATATTCCAGGCACGGGGCCTCAGCATTAGAACTGGAGCATCCTCAATGTTTGGTACACCTGTCAGTTTAAAAAGATTAACACATCAAGAACTGCACATTATATGAGTTGAATGTTTATTTATGGTTGTCCATTCCAGTTATAAATGGTCAGATAATCATACCCAACATAAACCAGAATACAAAGTACACTTATTGGTAAATATTTTGTGTTTATTCAAACATTAGCTAAACACGACTCATAAAAGGGCATATGCCATTTTCAATAAAACTACGATATCAGCACCAGGGCACTGTAAACCAACTTTTATTTGCGATTTTATTTTGCGATTTACCAGGGATAAACTAGTTTGCGACAATCAATTTTCGCGATCAAATCTCTTTGGATCTGTTGGTAATAGACACATACACCTTAAGGACCGGTTCGTGCCGAGAAATATTTGCGATGACGAGGCTCTTGCAAACTTCGCAAAAATTTCTTGCATGCCAATTAAAGTTGGTTTACAGTATACCTTTTGCATTTGTTACACCTGACTGCTTTATTGTCATAGGTATCAGTGTGGAATAGGGACCTGGGCTCATGCTGGTTATCTTGAATTATTATTGTTTACCGTACATTTTATTGCAGTGAAATGTATTTGTGTGTGTTTGTATACTGCACAGACTCGTGCAACTGCTGTAGGTTTCTTTGGTATATCTTGCTCTCCTGCATTAGAGGAAGATTGCAGTTAATTTTTCACTACCGAGTGCTGTTTAGTATATGTCTGTCTTCACCAGTGATGACTTATTACACTGAACAGTGAGAAAGTGAGAGTTTTATATGGGGCCCCTCAGATATAGGGAGAAACCAATCAAATATCACGGACAAATTCCTTTTATGAATCATGTTCAGCTTTAAGTCCAGTCTGTATTCTGTTAGTGATGATGATGCTACAGGACTATACCTGGTAGAGTGTTGTGTACCGCTCTGTATACATTGTAGAGACCTTGAAGCTGATTCCTTACTGCATTTGCTTTTTGTGTTTCCGAATTTCCTCACTGCTAATACAAAGTCACTCTCTACCATCGGCTCATCCAGGTATCACACCGGTAATTATTTTCACTATATGTTTCTATATAGGAAAAAAATTCTTTAAAAATCAGGAAAAATTATTCATGAAAAAATACTTAGCAGAAATTGTTAAACATTACCTCTCTCATTGGCCGAGTCCAAAAAACAGGGTACCCACACGGCATTTTCTGACTTTTTCCATCTGCAAACACGGTTACCCTCAAATCCACGTGTTTTCAGCATGTTTATAAACAGGTCCGATGCACCCCAGGAAGTCGCCTCCTATGTCCTGAAAAAAATAGTTCCTGTCAAAAAACTTGTTTTATTTACAAAGTACATTAAATTTACTAGGCACAGGTACCAAAGTTGTAAAAATAGCAAAAAAGAAAATTAAAAAAAACCTCAAAAGAAAGAAAAAATTATTTTATATGTATGGACCTACATTTGACTAAGTTCATTTTGATTGGTCAATTACCGGTGTGATACCTCCATGTCTGAGAGAGGAACGAACGACAACTCTGCCTAGGAGATTGATACAAAGTGTCCAAACACAGCTACTTCCGTAATCTGCGCATGCGCAGTTAGTTTTAAATATATGCGCATGCTCAGGTATTCGGAACTCCTCGATTCAATTACCGAACTCCTCTAAACAGCAGATTTCTGAATGTCTGAGCGTTTTGGGCTAAGGACATGTCCAAAATTTGGACAAAGTCTTTGTGAGGTTAAATCTAATTTTAGGTTTTTCGACCTCATAGAGTAATTTTGAACGTAATTAGACCTCTTCATTATGGGGTTAACCCCACAGTACCCATAAAACCCCACACTGCTGGAAAATACGTTAATTTTACCCCCACAATGTACCTCTCGTAAGAACAGCTAGACAGACGGACAGACACACAAGGGTAAAACAGTATACCCCCCTCTCCTTCGGAGCGGGGGTATAATTATTCCTCTATCAATATATGATCTGGATCGTGTGCAAACTGTCCTCTAAGATCTGGCTGATATTCATGACAGCCCTTTAAATCCATCCATTTTTCATTGATGGATACTGGTACTTTCCTAATGCTGTTAAGATTTTGTATGAATGAGCTTGGACATGATCATTGAAATTCACAGCCGTGAATTATGTCTGTCAGAGCCACAGGGATCTGATTGTAATACAATGTTAATTTTCTGTGAAAGACCAGAAAAATACATCAATGGCAACACAGGTTCACAGAATAGTATGGACTCATTCGGTGAGCACATCTATCTTTGTAATGCCTCAACCGCCGTGAATTATGTCTGTCAGAGCCACAGGGATCTGATTGTAATACAATGTTAATTTTCTGTGAAAGACCAGAAAAATACATCAATGGCAACACAGGTTCACAGAATAGTATGGACTCATTCGGTGAGCACATCTATCTTTGTAATGCCTCAACCAACCACCTTTCCTTGGTCTTCACTTTCCCAGTGGTTATGAGACATTGAGACATTAACTCAGAACAAACAGTAAATCAAGAAATAATCTTATTTATTTCATGTGGAAAAAATCTTAATATTATAGTAAATGCAAATGCCACATTCCCTTGCCCACCCATTCACAAAACCATGCTCCCTTCCCAGACATACATAAAATAATCAATCAACAGAGACTATGTCTGACTACATAGATATCGTTAAAACTTGTAGGGAACACACCTACTGCCTGTAAATGCAGGTCAAGGGTTTCATCTCGATACACTCACACATTAAAGCATTCTGTTCATGAATTTTTTTTAACAATATTTTCACACAAACGTAATCTATCGCAGGATTGTTTAGAGGGGCATGCTGCTTCGTTTCTGCAAAAAAAATTTAAAAGTGTAATGTTTCTCTAGATTTTTAGGTGCTCTGTATTTCCTTTTTCAATGTTTAAAGACTTTTTTCCAAAATTTTTAAATGTGTACAGGAAACCTTCATTGTGAGCACAGACATTGCAAAGTCCTGGATATAGAGAGGATTCTTGGATCCTAGGCTATAATATTTTTTTGAATTTCTGATACAAATAAAAGGAATAAGCTTATTACATTCTTTAAAAGAAAAATACAAGGAATTATTGCTAAAGCAAAGTAATTTCAGATCCCAGTGTCTTTGTTATAACTTAGTTTTAATGTTACAAGTTCTTTAAATGTAAGAATAGATGATATGACTGATCATCTTCAAGAAGGATATGACTAGCTGTACATATAAAGATTAAAGAAAAATGTTAAAACAGGGTCAAGTCTCAAAATGCTTGTACACAGATACTATAAATCATTACTTCTCCAGCATCAAGATGTGGTTTATCAATTCAGAAGCATTCACAACAAACAAAAATGGAGGGAAAAATATTTCGCTCAGATCAAATAACATTCGATACAAAGATAATAATTCTCAAGCACACACAAACACTAAATACAGCTTACTAGGATATAAAATTATTAAGCACTGAATATTTGTTCATTTGACAATATTTTATAGAACTTTTTATTATGCCACACTTCATTTAGAACGGAATGTGCAGTGTAAGCTTTACTAAAATCATATGCTGCAGTGGTTTTAATACAAAATATCCTTTATATCAATAACTGATAAATACCCTCGTTCATTGTTTTTTGAACATGAGAACAGCTCTACGTTTTGGATTTCTGAGATTTAGAAAGAAGCGTTGACAATGTTATTAAGACCAAGGAAGAAAACCTTAAATACTGTAAGAAATAAAGTAAACGACTCTGCATTCACAAACACATCCCATGAAAAATAGAGTGTAAATTCTGAAAAAAGTAATGTGATATAATGTAGCTTATACGAGTACTGTGATGTATGTATAATACTCACTTATACTGTTGGACAATTTCCAGAAAAATAAAATCTTGTTACACTGAACTCCAAAAATGAAAAAACAAACAATTTTATACTAATTAAAATAAAATGGAGAGGGGAAAATGAAAGAGAAGTGGTTTTTTAATCAAAACATCCAACAAACTTTCATGATGGCCCGAAATTAGAATTAAACTTACTTTAAAGCTTTACTAGTAAGTGAGAGTAATCACAATGACTAATATTCTAGTTTTGCAACATTCTTAATATGCAGTTATATTGAAAGCATTTTCAGTAGAAGACATGCAAGTTTGGAAAATAACTCATTTAATAGACTAAGAAAAGTCATTTTTTTTACTTAATATGTTATTTGCTAAAAATTTATTTCATCTTATTTTGAAAAGGGGTTTCATTCACTTTTGCTAATCTTAATTTGCACTTTAAAGGGTAAAACATTGCTGATAAAGTCCACATATACAAACAACATTAAGGTTTATCAAATGCGTATGTCAAAGGTATATTCAAATTTTCGCCGAAAGACATTCATTAGACAGCAAAATATACACAATGTCTCAATAATTTTCGAACTGCCCTCATATTATACAAAACCCTTTGATGAGATCATTGATAAATAACTATTTTGATGTAATAGAAAAAACAACTCTGTGAATATACAGTTATTTCGTGAATCCACCAATATATAAAGACTAAATAGCAAATGGTGCTCTATATACTTGCCAAAAGTCAACACTGAATAGTATTAAATAGATCATAAATGCAAACATTTAAAGAACATAATAAGCTGATAAGCAATGTGCATAAAAATAATGATGAATAAAAATCCTGTTTATCACAGAGCTAAGCAGACTGAGATAGAGGCAGGAGTGGATGGATTTATGGTGTATGACATACGCTTGGTGGGCCCAGCTCAACAGGTTAGTTTTTAAGAAATGTCTTCAATCAATTCAAAATTACATTTAGTATATTTTGGTTTGGTATTTTTTTTTCATTTAGTCTTCTTTTGTTTTTAAAATGCAAAATTACCCTTGCATTCCTAGATGTGGAAAAGGTTAACATCATCAGACAATCAGTTTTCCAAATCAAGGTCAGAGGTCAAGGTCACCAATAAAGACTTATTACTGATGCCATCGGTAAGTATTTAGGGTTATTATAGGCTATGCCTGCTGCCAAATCTGTTTATGTAATTGTTACATAATAAAATATGTTCATATCAAATCAAGTATTCAGGGTTGTTGATATCAGTGTTTATTTATGTTTGATAGTTTTGATTGGACCAATATTCCGTTTTACAGGGAGGAGTAACAGAGACAGGTTTGAAACATAACATTGCTGTTGGTATCCTCTTCATTGAAGCTTGGCTCAGAGGTGTGTGTCCTATATGAGACTGATTTTGAATTTTAACTTGCGGTTTATGAGATGTGCCTCAATTTTTCGCTCACTAGAATGAGAGCTATTCTGATCACATTTTGTCCCTCATCCACCTGACCTCCCATCTGTCTGCTCATGTGTCTATAAACTTTTATCATTTTTAAAATTCTTTTTCAGAACTCTTTGTCTTTTTTCCCAACCACACTAGCATAATGCATCCTTTAAGGAAGAGAAATCAAGTTTACCCAGATGAAGAACCATATCATTTGAAAATCTTTTTGGGAACCACTGAGCCAGAAAATTTAACACATATGAAAATTTCCTTACAATTTTTCTCAAAAGAGTAAGACTATGTTAGTCAAATATACAGCTCTGTAGAAGCATTCCTATGTCAAGTTCATTAAAGCTTGGTCAAATCATTACTACCTGAGGGTTGGTTAGAAACAATATAATGGGATCAAAACTTTTGTTGGAATTCTGGAAAGGGGGGGGATGATCTCTTTAAAATCTAAAAGAAAAGCTGGACCAAGGTGAATTAGGTCAGAATTGTGACCCATGTCCTCATATCTCTTGTAAGAACTGTTTCTTTTACAAACTATTTATAATTTTCAATTTCAAGTTTCTGATTTAACAGGTGTCGGCCATTACTATTACAAAGGAGCTGTGGAGGATTCAGCCACTGCTGAAATATCCAGGTCACAGGTAAGAAGTAACAAAAAATATCCAGGTCACAGGTAATAATTATTAACTAAAAATATCAAGATCACAGGTAATAATTAACTAAAATATCTAGGTCACAGGTAATAATTAACTAAAAAATATCCAAATCACAGGTAATTATTAACTAAAAATATCCAGGTCACAGGTAATAATAAACTAAAAATATCCAGATCACAGGTAATAATTAACTAAAAATATCCAGGTCACAAGTGATAATTAACTCAAGATATCCAGGTCACAAGTAAGAACTAACTAAAGATATCCAGGTCACAGGTGATAATTAACTAAAGATATCCAGGTCACAGGTAATAATTAACTAAAATATCCAGGTCACAGGGAATAATTAACTAAAAATATCCAGGTCACAGGTAATAATTAACTGAAATATCCCAGTCACAGGAAATAATTAATCAAAATGTACAGTTCACAGGTAATAAATAACTAAAAGTATCCAGATCACAGGTTATAATTAACTAAAAATATCAAGGTCACAAGTAATAATTAACTAAAGATATACAGGTCACAGGTAATAATTAACTCAAGATTTCCAGGTCACAGGTTATAATTAACTGAAAATATCCAGATCGCAGGTAATAATTAACTAAAACTATGCAGGTCACAGGTAATATTAACTAGAAATATCCAGGTCACAGGTAGTAACTTACTAAAAACCAGAAGTCTCTGTCGAGACTGTAGCTCTACTGGTTTGTACTTAAAGGATAAGAAAAGAAGCCATTGCCATCAGACCAAAACTGTAGAAGGGGTAGCGTTTTAAAGGAATTTCATAGACATTTCTATTTATAGTAACAATGACAACACCTTTCATCAAAATCGAAAACCGATACACAGATTTAATGTATCTTAGTGTAGTCTACTTGTGTGCCAAGTAATATTGAAATCAGACCAAAACTGTTGGAGGAGTAGCAATTTAAGGGAATTTCTGTGGCAACACCGTTCATCGAAATCAAAAACCGATGCACTATTTTATTTATCTTTGTGTAGTCCACTTGTGTGCTAAGTTATAAAGGAATTTCACAGGAAATTCTATTTTAAGTAACCATGACAACACTGTTCATCAAAATCAAAAACCGATGCACTATTTTATGTATCTTACTATAGTCTACTTGTGTGCCAAAGTATACTGAAATCAGACCAAAACTGTAGGAAGATAGCGTTTTAAAGGAATTTCACAGAAAATTCTATATTAAGTAACCTTGACAACATTGTCATCGAAATCAAAAACCGATGCACTAGTTTATGTATCTTAGTGTAGTC
>PRKT01000053.1:1128394-1132666 GCA_003671525.1 Saccostrea glomerata
TTCTGGTCATCGGAGAATTCTCATTTTGTGACGGAAAAAGACAGGCAGAGGCTTCTCACAGCTGCTCAAATGTTCCAGGAAATCGTGGCCAAGCTAGATTTCCCAGAATTCATCACTACATATCTAAATTTAGATCACACATTTTTAAAGAGCCAGACTTTATTTTCTTTCATTAGCATGTCCGCTGTGGAATCTCGTTTGTGATGGAGAACTTAGTATTCTCGTGGTAGAGCCCGGTGTCCTAGGATCTTTGAACGGTGAACACTTGTAGTCTTTCCATGTTATTGGTTAACTATTTTATTAAAGATTGCATTCTAAAATATATTTACTCAATACAATTTTAATTCAACTACAATAGTTCCTGTAGTGTTGGAGTGTCTCTGTATTTGTGTTCTTTCTCCTGTTGTGCTCTGATTTATAAAAACTTTGCACACAAATTACAAGATCTAATTTTATTTACTGATTGAAATGTACAATATTGACCAGGCTAGTACATGTAGAATAATTTTTTTAACTTTTTAGAAATGCTACCTCATCATTTTGTTTGATTTCAGTATATATTTTATTA
This sequence comes from Saccostrea glomerata, assembly GCA_003671525.1. NCBI lineage: Eukaryota > Metazoa > Mollusca > Bivalvia > Ostreida > Ostreidae > Saccostrea > Saccostrea glomerata. The sequence goes on from PRKT01000053.1 coordinate 1,128,963, forward strand.
TTTGAAAATGCTACTTGTCTTACAGATTTTTTATGTCCTATATTTAAGATTAGGGGGTATGTGCTTTTTCGTTTGTCAATCTGTCTGTTCGTCTGCAAAAACGTGAAGCGTTTTTTTAAATTTTGGAATGGTTAGTGTTAAGGCTGTCTTGTTTATTATTATTATTATTTAAGAATCCTTATGAAATATTTCCTTGGAAACACACAGTAAATAGTGTGACTGTAAATAACTTTTCTCTGTTATTGTAGTGCTAATCTTGTAATTAGTCCTCCTACTCTGACTCATTCTGTATGTTCTCAATTTAAAGAAAAATGTATGTTCTACTTTTCACCAAAAAGTCAAACTTTAGCGGAATGGTTAGTCACATATTGAAGACACATAATGTTTTGACCTTTTTTCAAGGTGATAATTAATGCCTAATGGAAACTTGTTTATAAAATTTTATTTTGTGGTTTTTTGCTTTTGATGAAAAGGGGCCTCTGGTTTTATATCTGCCTTACGAAGAAATCAAAACAAGAAGTCTGTGAGCCAATGCTCACTGGTAATACCCCTGCTCTGATCTGAATATACACTGTCATGTTAATATACATGAGTTCAATTACTGGCAGATGCAGTGATAAACAGGAAGTTGACATCAGATTCATTAAAAAATAAATCCCACTATATGGCATGCCTTAACAAAGTATGCGCTAAAATTTCAATCATCTGCAATGAGTAATTGCTGAGAAAACTGTGACGAAAATTTGTAATGTATGATGACGCACGGATAAACAGAAAGTTGACATTGGATTTGAACAAAAATGAATCCCAACATATGGCATGCCTCAGCAAAGAAGAATTAGAATATGCTAAAATTTCAAGCAACTGGGATGAGTAGTTGCTGAGAAATCAGACACACAGATGGACAGACAGACACAGACAGGTAAAAAAGTATACCCCCCTCTCCTTTGGAGGAGGGTTATAAATATGAAAAGGTTAAGCATAAACCATGGAGTTTGAGAAAACATAGAGTAACGGCATTTGAGTGATTGTCATGAGCTAACTGCTTTAACTCAAAGTCTTTCATTTACTCTTACCTTTTCTACTATAAATTTCATATGCAGACACGTGTGTTTCTATTCTATTACTGGTAAATGTTTGTAAAGGTTTTAAAAATCGAATTGCTTGTTCCAAAGGATCTTCAGGCTGAAAAAGTAAAAAGTCTGTTAAAGAAACCTCTATTAAAATATTGTGATTAAGTTAAATCTATCCATAGAAACATTCAGCATTTTTTTGCTGTTGAATATTTTGGAATTTGCAAAAACATTTATATTCAAAACTGTTCCAGAGACTTCAAATCACAGGTTCTGGTTACGTACCATATCAAACCAAACCAACTTTGCAAGTCATCTTCCCATACTGATTTGCTATCTACACAGTACACACATGAAGTGTTATCATGTAATACATGTATTAATTTTAAAGCATGACCTGATTGGTTATTGCCCCCCCTCTCCTTTTTACAAAACTCCCTATGGCTTAATGAAGACCCTATTGATTTTGAGGTCAAAAGGTCAAGGTAATAAATTCTGTCTCTTTTAACACTTTTGTTTCCACATTATACCTCCAGAAGCCTTTGAACTTTTATAGATATTTTATACCACAACTTCCTATGGCCTAAGGATGACCCAACTTTATTTTTAGGTCAAAAGGTCAAAGTTCAAGGTTGAAAATTCATACATTCTGTGACAACTTTCATTTCAGGGTAATATCTCAAGAAGCTTTAGAGTTTTTGCAATCAATTTTTTTCCCATGGCATAACTCCCTATGGCCTCATCTGCCCTTTTTACAGTGCCCCCCCCTTTCAATCCCCCCACTGATCCGTGCATGCTTTTCTTTATCCTTTTCAAGGACACAGATTCTCTGAATTAGAAAGTTACAAATTGAAAGAGCAGATTTAAATGCATTTAAAAGCTATGGAAAATGAAACAGATTTCTGTACTCATCATAAACTTGGATGACCATGTCTAATATTAAACAATAAATATTTTAAAACCAGAATGACATGAAAATCCAGACATCCCACAATTATACTAAAATTTTCTAAGAAAAACAATTAACAATCCTAAACCTCTGCAAAGGTCGACACCTACATGTACATACATCTATCCCACATAAAGTTATGAAAGGAAATTGTCATTCACACCTACTGTTTGATAAGAAATAGGTGTTGAATATTTCTAATAAATGTCTAAGTAGTGTTTCGAAACACCCTTGGGTAATGGGGATGGAAATTTGCTACATAGCATCCTTAGGTAATGGAAGTTTAAGTTTGTTAGAAAGAAGGGCCACACCCAAAGAGAAAGTTAGTAAAAGTTAAAAATAGGATCAATCATCATGTCATTTAGAAATCTTAAGAAAAACAGAACAAGAAGTCATAAAACTGATGTTGGGTGTTTTCATTTTAAAAAGCAGAAACACAGTTTCAGATTTTCAAATAATAACTTATCATATCTTCTAATTACTCATTAAAATTTGTATAAATCATTTTATGTTGGACAAGTAGAGATGCTGTAGGTTGCTCAAATATATGAAGTATTAGATATAAATAAAATATTAACATTTATGAAGATTTCATTTCTCTTTTATGCCCAGTTTGTGTATCAAGTGAACATGTAAATCAAAAAGCAAAATGGTATGAATATGTTAATCAAAAAGTAAGTTTCACAACTGAATGAGAATGCTTGTTTTACAGGTAAACAGTTACTGATGCTGCAGGCTCTGAAGAGGGGCTGTCGGATCAATAGGGAGCACCCACAAATACATGTGTGCAGAATTCGCTTCCTCTTAACAGGTCAGACAACTTGTCAATACTATGTGACTTGATTCAACAGTATCAATGAGAAGGGTTGAAATAATTACAGAAGTGATTCTTTAAATAATTTTTTTGAATTTAGAAATTGTAAAGTTTTACCTTTTAATAAAAAAATGTGTTTTGTATCAATTAAACAATGTATCACTTAGAACATCTGTTGGAATATACAAGTACTGGTACATGTAGATACAATTTTTTTCCACATTATTAAATTCAAGTCTTTTGGGCTTAATGATAGATTTGATCACATCAACTCATATCCAAATCCAGAAGCTTATTTTTATCTTTGTAGTAAACAAAAAGGGAGATATACCAGAAACTGTCCAGAAAGTATTAAAACAAGAAATGGATAAGCTTTATCAAGGCAAAGATGCCAAGACTCTTAATGTCGAGTTTCTGGAGCGCAATAACAACTCAATTCTTCACAGATTAGCAGGTTTGTTTTCTTCATTTCTCTGTGTCATTAATACATGGACTTCCATGCACAGTAATTTGACTTGACAGAGAAAACTTGAATTTCAGGCCAAACTATTTTTTTTCTACGATGTCAGAGAAAAATTAATAGCTGATCCTTTCAGACTCTACATACCATTGCTTTTACAGGCACTGATGAAGGGAAGGTCTTACCCCCCTCCCCCAACCTTCTGAGAATTTTATTAGACAATAACTTATCATAATTTTATACATAAAGTCCTTGCTTATATATTTATTCCCACATTTGATACCATTTATAAAAAAAAATCATATAAACAAATTGGATGCTCATTTATTGTGTCTAATAAAAATTCTCATAAGGGTGGGTGTGTGTGGATGGGACTATACCATCTATCTGTCAAGTGTTTTTTTTTTT
>PRKT01000053.1:1143886-1155891 GCA_003671525.1 Saccostrea glomerata
GAGTAGCATTTTGAAAGAAATTTCACAGAAATTTCTATTTTTAGTTACCACGGCAACACCGTTTATCGAAATCAAAAACCCATACATAGAATTATGTATCTTAGTGTAGTCTACTTGTTTGCCAAGTTATATTGAAATTAGACTAAAACTGTAGGAGGAGTAGCATTTTGAAAGAATTTCAAAGAAATTTCTATTTTTAGTAACCATGGCAACACCGTTTATCGAAATCAAAAACTGATGCACAGAATTATGTATCTTAGTGTAGTCTATTTGTGTGCCAAGTTATATTGAAATCAGAACAAAACTGTAGGAGGAGTAGCATTTTGAAAAATTGTTTACAGACAGACGGACAGACAGACGGACGGACGCCGGACGCATTACTATCGCATAAGCTCTTCTGGTCTCTGACCAGTAGAGCTAAAAAATAAACTAATTCAACAGAAACCCAACTTACTGCCATTGGGTTTTTGTTGATTTAACATAATCCGGCGTGTCTGACGCCATTCTGACACTTGTATTTTGAATTCTGTATCACCAAGACATTTGTACTTTATTTCTGATTGTTTAAACGTCTTGATGATACAGACTAAAGGACTAAAAATTTCGAATTCTAAAGCCCGGACATTTTTGGAAACTAAAAAAGGTGTGGTCAGGTATCGTGATACTAAATTAGATGAATCAATTCATATATCGTCAAAGTGAATACTGTGATGCATCGGTGCACCGGTGGATCGTCCCAGCCCTAGGTCCAAGTAGGGCTTTTATTCCCTCTGGAATAGACCTGCTCCAAAAACTTTAACCTGGTCATTCATAAGGAAAATGTAGGTCAGATCCAGCATCCGAAGCAAGTCCTGTAGTGTCCATTCCTAGATGCATCTCCATGCAAGTTTGGTCTGGGTAGGGCTTATAGTTCCTTGGGAATGTACCTGCTCCAAAAACTTGAACCTGGTCACTCATCTGGAAAATGTAGGTCAGATCCAGCATCTGAAGCAAATCTGGTAGTGTACATCCCTAGAAGCATCATCCATCCAAGTTTGGTTCAGGTAGGGCTTATAGTTCCTTGGGAATTGACTTGCTCCAAAAACCTGAACCTGGTCACTCATTCGGAAAATGTAGATCAGATCAAGCATCCAAAGCAAGTCTGGTAGTGTCAATCCCTAGATGCATCATCCATGCAAGTTTGGTTCGGGTAGGGCTTATAGTTACTTGGGAATGGACTTGCTCCTAAAACTTTAACTTGGGACGCCGACCCTTACGCCGATGCCCACGCCAACGCGGGGGGTATAGCATAAGCTCATCTCGACTTCATCGAAGTGAGCTAAAAACGAAATACTCATATTTGTACCCTGTTTATTTTACCATAAGATTTATTACCCCTTATTCAACAAAATAAATTAATGCAATGCAATAATTTGTTTTGTTTTCATATCTTTTTCACTTCCACAAAATGCATAACGGATTAGTATGAACTTGGCACCAGTGTTTTCCTCAGGCCGTTTTTGCATGGCGGTACCGCCATGCATTCACGATCTCCCGCCATGCATCACATGTTGCCGCCATTCTTCCCGCTATGCATGAATTATTAATTGTGTACCATGTGAATGATATCAGTTACAAATATTTCAATACGATTAGTATGAACTTGGCACCTCACTGCAGATGTTGATCGTTAAGTATCATGAAGTTCGAGTTTTTTTTAGGAACAAGATAACAATATTCTGGTCCTACTACACACTGACTCACCTGGTTTTAAGGCCTTCTCTAGACCTTCATAATAGGCCCAGTTTTCAGGATTTCGGTTGATTAGGCTCCTATACATATCAGCTGCTGTACTGTATTTCTCTTTTTGCAGCAGTAACTCAGCTAGTAATAACAAAACATCAGAAAATAAATAGCAGCACAGTCAATAAAGACAGACAACTTTACCATCCATCCCAACATTTAACAACAGTATGTGTTTAAGATTAGAGTTCATGCATTTAGGTATTATCTGCTAAAACTGGAGATTTGTTCAATTTGAAAATTAAGAGATTAAATCTCGTAAAGTTAATCCAAGACAATGCATGTACAAGTAAATTCTAATATCCACGTGATACATTATTTGACATGACACTACTCTCCTGTAAGACAATACCTTTGGTTTCTTCCATCCCCAATCTGTCTACAATTTGTTTGTCGTATCTTTGTAGATGGTTTAATGCTTCATCAATCATTCCTGCCTCTCTCATAATCAAGTTTTGGTACATCAACAATTCATTGTGCTCATAGTCCAAACTCTTTGGCTAGTGAAGAAAACAAGATCAATATCATTCTGATTAAATCATAAAATATGAAAAACGGTCAACTGGGGATGTTCCATGTTGATTGCTAATTCAACAGCACATTTGTGAGATTGGTGTTTACTCTGCTAATATAACAGCCAAAGTTAAAATCTTCAGGAAAATAACTTAGTGAATCCTACCCAATATTTTTATGATCACAGAAACCAAAGTGGTATTGACAAATATGTGCTTCCCTAAGCCTGTTTTTCCAACTTCATTACAAATGCAGAACTTACAATTTGAGTCTTTCGAAATTCTTCCAGTACATTAAGAGCCATGTCATAGTCTTCTAACAGATGATAAGACATGGCATAACCAATCCAAGAGGCCCTCTGTCCTGGACGCAGTACCAGTAGCTGGTAACGGGTCTCCTGAAAATCACAACAATTATACAGATCTAGAGTCAGAACAAATCTCCTCTGTCTAGAAATAGCAATGAAGTGCTCGGTAAGTTTTATTTAAGCTAAAATTAACTTCACACCATAACATGATTACCCTCTCTTGGGACTAGGCTGGAACTTTGTGTTTCTGTATCAGATTATATAATCACCATGACAGGTAGGGATAATTGGGTGAGTAAGCCCTCCCTACACTGTTCAGTAGGATCCATTGTATGCATCATATACAGCATTCCTTGATCCGTTAAGCCCCCCTCCCCCTTCCCCCATTAGAATTGAAGAAAACTTCTTTCTCCTATACCTACCCTGTAACCCTCCAGGTCCCTCATCTGTATTTGTAGCAGAGAAAGATCTCTCAAAATCTGAAGATTATCCTGAAAAAAAAAATTCAGGGCTTATACACTCATTTCATGTCTGAAATACTAAACAAGCTCTTCAATAAAACTTAAAATGCTATATTTTCAAGATTAGTTAAATATTGTTTTTAATCTGTCTTTTTTTTTAATGTTGTAGTCATTGTGTACATAGAAATTATGTCATGACTTTTATATTTGGGTGAGAAAGTAATTTTCTGATAAAAAAAATCTTTTTTATATAACATTTAGATGATCCTTACTTTGTCCCATCTGAGAGCATTACGATATGCCTTTATTGCCTCATCATATTTCCTGTCTGATCTCTGTAGCAATCCATAAACGTGCCAACCTAATTACTGTCAAGGCCAATGATTCAACGCATTCCAACTTATTAATAAGTAATACAACAATTAATTAACAAGTATTAATTATAAAATTGAATAAAAAAACATCCTTTTTTGTGTTATTTCCCAAAAGAGGAAGTTGAAGAGGAAAACAGGGTTTTCCTGTTTTTACATGTAAATCTTAACATGATATTTTAAAAAGTACATGTACATTCTAAAAAAACATTGTAATACAAAGATGTAAATTTTCATGTACTATCTTGTCAATTGAAACTGATATTGACAAATTCTTTCCAAATTTAAATTTCTTCTAAAAGTAAAATGCAAAAGTAATTTCGGTGCTCCCAAATAGCACCATGTGCAATTTGAAAAAGCTAAATGACACATCTCTACAAATTCTTTGTCTAGTCTGAATTCCAAAAACTTTTGAAATCAGACTACGTCCCTCTTCAAAAAGGATACACACATGACTTTTGAGGTCATTTCGCAGTCCTCTTCTAACATGCTCATATGCCTCTTCCTTCTTACCTAGGCAATTCAAGGTCAGACCCTTCATAGCCAAAGTTTCTGCAATAACATACAAATCAAACATCCATTAAAACTCTTTTCTGATACTGAAAATTTACTCTCTTCGTAATTTACACTTTTCAAGGGTATACTGATATATGCAATAAAACATGTTAATGTTATTCATCATGATCATACATTGTAAAAATGAGAATATTTACCTCCATGCTCTGCAAATTTTGAATTTGTTAAAATCTGCTTTGCAAATTTCAACCCATTCTTATATTGCTTCTGCTCATAACATTTCTGAAATTAGAAGTGAAAGTTTGTTGAAATATCATGTAAATCAATTCTGTAGTTTGGCAAGGTACAAGAGGTATGTAGGCCTTTGGGAGAGTTAGATATGAAATTAACTTTATTAAAGCACTTTTTTCTTTCTTGTATATAAGAAAAACAGGAATCTTCTGTAACTCTAGTTTTATTTTCTTTGCTATTTGGGTAATAGCTGCAGAACTGTAGCTCTCCGAAAAAATATACATTGACAGACCGGAGAGCTACATTTCCACCCATTGAAAAAACTGTATATTTATTGTGCAAAAAAAGTGTGCTGTTTTTCTCGATTTATTTCTCCATGATTTTAAAACTGTCATCTCAAAATATTACAAACCGTGTGTTCCTAACACATTCTTTCACCGTTTCCACATTAAAACATTCCTTATAATAGTTTTAAATAGCGAACGCAGCGAGCGTCGCAAAGCGACACTCGTAACTGTGAGCTCTAACGACAACGCCTGGGCGAAGAGAAAATTCGGACTACTGAACATTCATTTTTTAGAATTTTTTGCCGCAGTAATTTTGACCCACAATGCATCACTTAGCAAAGTTGCGTTCTCGCGAGAATGACGGCAAATGTTCAACAAAAAGTTTACTCGCCATGATTAAATGGTTACATATTGAAGATAAATTGTAAACGTAACTTTTTTCATTAACTTTCAGCACTTTTCAGTTTTTTCTTGGTATTTGTAACTTATATACGACGTTATGTGACGTCAGACTCTAGACGCACCAAATGTCATGTGCGGTTTGATGAGCCCCGATCTAAATTAAAACAATTAGAAGAGTTTGCGCTCGCTCTAACGGTCGCACCGTCAACATATTAGCCCTCTTAGCCCTGAAATTGAGATCATCACAAATTTCGCCTATTTATACTGCCAACTGATTTGCAAGATAATTTGGTCAAACGCGCTTCGTACAGATGTAAACTACGCAAGTAATTGATAGAGGAGTAAAGACTTTATTGAATCCTAACTTTTTTGCAATTAAGGTGAAAATTTTGAAGAATTAATCCAGATCCGAGCACTTTTTTGTGCACAATAAATATAAAAATTTTCGATGGGTAGCACTGTAGCTCTTCGGTCTGTCAATGTAATTTTTTCGGAAAGCTACAGTTCTGCAGCTATTTGAATAAATACTTTCAATTTTTTTTTTCAAATTGAGTTTGATGCAAATATCCCCTGGTTTGAATATTGATAACATTAAAATCCCTACTTTAGCATAATATTTATGGAAAATTGCCCATCTTATTTGTGTACATTGCAATAACACAAGTAAAACTGGCTTCATGCAATGTCAATCACACTGGTAGAAGAAGAAAGGGCTCACATTTCAATATTTGGTTAAAATTCACGCTTAATCATATACATATTACGTGAAATGGGATATAAACACTTAAAAACGTTATGCAAAGATAACACGGATACTGCAAGATTTATTCGACTGCTTTCATGATTTTGGTCGCCCAGCCCACAAATTCAGCCCAATGTTTAACTCATATGAGTGTACATACCAAGATTCTTTTGAAGAGAGCATTTTCTTTAGGTGGAAGGGGGTTGCTTGTTGGCATTTTAGTGATGTTTAGGGTTATCAATTATTGCCGAAGGCAACAATTCCCATGGAATCAACAAATCAAACCACGAGGTGGAAAATTTCAATATGGAGGACGCAAGTCTCGTTATGTTCTCACATTAAAATTACTTTAAGCAGAGGTTAACGATTTACCCCTAAAATTAATTGCAAAAATATAAAACTGTATATAGACCTAAATCAACGAGAAATTGATTTTCTTAAAAATAAATAATCTTTTTTTATCGATCATCCCTGATATCAGTTAAGCGTTTAATGCAATAGAATCTTTACTTTATCTTATCAAGCTTTTTAAAGATCAAGATTCCAATTTTGACAACAACAATCAGCTGGCCACCAAGTGTCCACAAAAGAACTAAAAAGGGGAGGGCATAATCGATAATGACTTGTTATTTATTGTAATAGCATTTTAGAAAAACGTTTTCTTGTTAAAATTACTTCAAAAAGGCACCATGACAGAGAATCAAAACACGTCAAATTCTCCAAATAAAGACCCTTCTGTCACAGTCATAGAGAAGCAAACCCAGAGAAGAATCTTTAAAATAATTGTAATTGGAGACTCTAATGTAGGGAAAACTTGCCTTACCTATAGATTCTGTACTGGGAAGTTTCCAGATAAAACGGAAGCAACAATAGGTGTGGACTTCAGAGAAAGAACTGTTGACGTGGATGGTGAGCAGATAAAGGTACAAATAGTTACTAGGTAAAAAGAGTAAAATAAGAAGCACGCATGTAAGTCAATACACTCTACATCATGACTTTGACCCAAGGTCATTTGTTCAAGTTCAAGGACGCTGACAGTAAAAATATCATAATTCATGTCTGGTCCATATCTTTCTTATGGATAAACGTGGTGAGTTCTATTTTACACAAAGATTGCTTGTGACCTGAGGGTGTATTACAACTTTGAACCAAGGTCATTAATGCAAGTTTAAGGTCACTGACAAAAAAAGTTCATAATTTGGGTCTGGTCTGTATCTTTAGTATTAATTTTTTTTTTATCAGGTTGCACCTTTGTTTCATTCATAAAAAAATTATGAGCAATTATATTTGCATTAAATATATGTTTCAGTATTTCTCTCTTCTCTTAGATCCATAAAATATTCATGGTATTGTCCCTTTTGGACAGTTCTAGTTTAGTCTGTCTATTTCAAGTCCAACCACTGCAGAAATTGAAAATTATTTTACAAACTTTAAGGTGAATGTCAAGATCTATGATGCATGTTCACACATCTGCATGTTCACACATGAAAAAAAAAAACAATACAGTTAATGGTGAAAGGTTTTGCTTAAACCCTCTGTTATTGTTGAATAGCACAAGCAAGACTGCATCGGCTTTGTTCTCAAATTTGAGATATTAATTACTCAAGTCAACAACAAAGTTTTTATGATTTAAAAGCTTGAGTGATTTTCCTATTTCTGTCCAAATTTTTAACTTTTAGATTATCAATTTATGATTACATGTACATGCATAATTTACTTGCAGCAGTTTGAAAAAAAAATCTGAGCATTTTGTTTAATACACAACCAACAGAGATATGTATTATCCCAGATTTATTAAAATATATACATTTTATTCACAACAATAATTAAATGGAATCATTAATGATGTGTGAACAAATAACAACCACCAATGTCGTGGATTTTCTATGTGTGACTGAATCCAGAAAAGATTTACACAAGTTATAAACAATGAAGTGGAAAAATGCAAGATAACTAATGCGATAAAGGCTGATTTTATAACAATTTTTGTAATAGTGATCCTTTAAATTTCCATACACAAAGAATATAGATGTTTGCAATACTAATATGAGACTCATAATGAAAATGAATTTCACGAGGGCTTGTAAAGTGTGAACTTCATATTGCCTTTTCCTTTCTCTCTATCTCTTTTTAAAGTATTCAAAAACTTTACCCCACTTGCACTAGATTTAAAAACTACTGGAAGCTTGTTCATTCTTAACATTTTCCAATTACCAGTACAAAACTCTTGAGATCAGTCTTATTTCACAAATAAAGGGATTCTCATTTCTTTTATCATTCACCCCTCTGGAGCATTTTAAACTTTGATTATATTTACAAGATCAATTCATACAGAAACAATTCTAGCCATTCACTGATGATAACATTTAATAAGATATGTTATCTTCCAACCACTGTTTCAATTTAATATTTTACAAAGACACACCTTAAAACCAAAACTTTTACTTGATACATGCCACTCCAATAAGAATAAGCCAATGAAAAACCACATTTGCAAAACACTATACATTATCGTCAAGCAAGAACATACTGAAAGACAACCGAACTTGGTGTAAATGAAAAAAATAAATAACAAGATGTGTTTGTGAAACACTATGCGCCCGGTGGTAACAAGGTTCGAAAAAAGCTATTTTTAGCATATAGGTCACAGTCAAGGTCACAAGGTCATTGACCTTGGTGTCATTTGAAAGAACTTGATAGTAGAATATGCATATCCAATTGAGAACAATTTAATTTATGTACATAATGAATGTTATGAAGTAGTTAACACTGGTAATTTGTTTCACTGGAAGTCATATAGCTGGCTCATCAAAAGTCTTTCAGGAAAATATATGTATAGTTTTAAAAAAATCTTTTCAGGAATAGCAGAGCTCTAATTTTTTATGTAATATAGAAGCATACCCAGGTAGTTTGCATTGTGAATTTAATGAGCTGCATGATTGTATTTAAAAGAAGTCTTGTTTCATTGTAGCTGCAACTTTGGGACACGGCAGGACAAGAGAGATTCCGGAAGTCCATGGTTCAGCATTACTACCGGAATGTACATGCTGTGGTGTTTGTGTACGACGTCACAAAAATGTCCTCATTTGAGAACATGCCTGGATGGATTGAGGAGTGTGACAGACACAATCTTAACCTGGATATTCCTCGTATTCTAGTCGGAAATAAGTGTGATATGACTGACAAAGTTGCAGTGAACACAAACCTGGCTCAAAAGTTTGCCGATTCTCACACCATGCCACTGTTTGAGACATCTGCAAAAGATGAGGAGAAGGCAAACCATATAGATGCAATATTTCTGACTCTTGCACACAAGCTGAAGAACAGCAAGCCAATGATGTCTCCGTACATTGGTCCTGGGGGATACCCAAACAATGTCCAGGTGGTGACAGTGGGGAAGTCCCCTGAGTCCCGAGGGCTGCAGAGAATGGGGTCAGAGGTCAAACAAGAGCAGTGTTCTTGTTAAGATCTTTAATGTAAAGGTCTGAAATGACTGTTACTCTCTGAGTTAGGAACACAAGTGTGGAAATCATTGACCTGCTGATTGTGTTCAAAAACAACTGGTTATTATTATTTACAGGATTCTAGCTCTCTCATCAAAGGGTTTCCACTTAAAATGCTTTGCTTACTTAGTATTCATTGTTTGTTAGGTTTTCTTCTAGTATGAGTTCCATACTTCCAAGTGCTTCATGTTTGCTTCATTGCCTGGTGAATATTTAGGATAAGCTAGCTTTGTCCAGGGTACTCTCATCAATTTACCAGAAAATTTAATCCAGATTTTTGCTCTTAAGCAATCTATTCTATTCAAGCTTTTTCAAATTTTTACAGCAGTAATTTGTTTTAAAAGTTAGAGTCATAAAACTTATTATCTCAATATGATTGAGGTTGAGAAAAAAATCCTAAAATTGTTTGAGGATTTGAGATAATGAGGATAAAATGCTCATATAATAAATGATTTGGACTTCCAAATGATTTTGAAATATCCATGGTTTTTGAGATACATGTACTGGTACTTGGTATTCCAAAGACTGAAAGTTTGACATGAAAATTTAATACAGATATAGATCCATGATTTTAGGTTTATTGTGATAAAGATTAATATGGTTCTACTTCTGTAAACTAATTTACTTTTTGTGTATTAAGATGTATTTAACTTATTGTAAACTTTTTTAAGCACTTATTTTTCCATAGTGCACATTGGTGAACATGCTGAAGTGCAATTTAACAATATATGAGACGGACATAATTCAGTCCTTTGTAACAACAACTACAAATATATTATGTATTGTATATGTAGTCCACGCCATAAATGTATATTCAAAATTCAATTTTAGTATTCCAATCCATTATGATAGGTTCCGCATTCGTCACATTATTTTGAAATTTTCTATCAATTATGTTTACAATACAATTTTCCTAGTCTTTTATGTTTTGATATTAAAATGTTATCTTTATTTTTGATGTTTTAAAATACTAACTAAATTTATAATTGGTCCTTATATACTTTCATGTTTGACACAAAGAGACTTAAATTTGTCTTTATTGATAGTATTTGAGACAATATAGCTGCTACCAATCTTGGAAACTCATTAGGTACAGTGGGTTCATGCAAACATGTTCTAAGTCATCAGATCCTAACTTCTTTCACCTTGTAGATTGGTTGATTGATTGTATATATATTGTTTAATGTCCCTCAAAAGAATTTTTCACTTATATGGAGACACTACCACTTGCAAGTGGAGAGCTAGAAATTTTATCCTTCTTGACTCTAGAGCAGATGCTCTAACCAATGTGCCAAGTGGGCGACTCACCTTTTAGATGATAAATTTTAAATTATGATAGCTAGTCTTCCTAACTAGATCCCAAAGTCATTGAATATACACACTGTTATGACATGAAAGAGTAGTAAGAAACATTAATGTCAAAAATCCTTTAAACATACAGTACTAATTTTATATATGCCGGTACTTTTTTCCATTAAACATTCATATGTAAGCATCACTGCATTTTAAATTTTAAAATACAGGTTCGATAACCCAAGGAGAGGACTTGCATTTTCTTAAGCATTTATAGACATCCAATTATTTTTATCCATGCCTTAATAGAGTCTGATAAGATTTCACAGTCCCAATCTGAATTTAAATAAAATAATATTCAGAGGTGAAGAAATTATTTCAAACAGCTGTCACCATAATGTTCCTCAAATCCCCAATATACAGTATGTACACTACATGGATCAGACTCTATATTGGTTTAATTTAAATACATGTATATGTGCAGTACGTAGTACACATAATTTTTATGCGCCCGGATCGATATATTGTTTTTGTCCTGTCTGTCTGTCTGTCTGTCTGTCTGTCTGTCTGTCTGTCTGTTTGATTGTTTGTTTGTTTGTTTGTTTGTTTGTTTGTTTGTTTGTCTGCAAACTTTAACCTTTGCCATAACTTTTGAACCATGAAAGATAGAGACTTCATATTTGGTATGTATACTTCACTAATTAAGCTCTTTCAAATGACACCAAGGTCAATGACCTTGTGACCTTGACTGTGGCCTTTATACTAAAAATAGTTTTTCTGCAAACTTTAACCTTCGCCATAACTTTTAAACCATGAAAGATAGAGACTTCATATTTGATATGCATATTCTACTATCAAGTTCTTTCAAATGACACCAAGGTCAATGACCTTGTGACCTTGACTGTGACCTATATGCTAAAAATAGCTTTTTTCGAACCTTGTTACCACCGGGCGCATAGTGTTTCACAAACACATCTTGTTATTTATTTTTTTCATTTACACCAAGTTCGGTTGTCTTTCAGTATGTTCTTGCTTGACGATAATGTATAGTGTTTTGCAAATGTGGTTTTTCATTGGCTTATTCTTATTGGAGTGGCATGTATCAAGTAAAAGTTTTGGTTTTAAGGTGTGTCTTTGTAAAATATTAAATTGAAACAGTGGTTGGAAGATAACATATTATTAAATGTTATCATCAGTGAATGGCTAGAATTGTTTCTGTATGAATTGATCTTGTAAATATAATCAAAGTTTAAAATGCTCCAGAGGGGTGAATGATAAAAGAAATGAGAATCCCTTTATTTGTGAAATAAGACTGATCTCAAGAGTTTTGTACTGGTAATTGGAAAATGTTAAGAATGAACAAGCTTCCAGTAGTTTTTAAATCTAGTGCAAGTGGGGTAGAGTTTTTGAATACTTTAAAAAGAGATAGAGAGAAAGGAAAAGGCAATATGAAGTTCACACTTTACAAGCCCTCGTGAAATTCATTTTCATTATGAGTCTCATATTAGTATTGCAAACATCTATATTCTTTGTGTATGGAAATTTAAAGGATCACTATTACAAAAATTGTTATAAAATCAGCCTTTATCGCATTAGT
>PRKT01000053.1:1171174-1214339 GCA_003671525.1 Saccostrea glomerata
TTCAACCCACTAAGCTCTTCCATGGCAGGCCTCTTTTTTTTACCTGTCACTTTCAAGGCACGGGAGCACACCAAATTTAAAACAGGAGAAAAAATGCAACTGACGAGGCTAGGATTTGAATCCTGGTCTTGTCTGTTACATTTTTATCTCAATGCTTGTTTAGAATATCTCTTCAGAATATTTCAACATAAATGTTACACATGCTTTCCAAATATTTCCTGATGCAAACAATTTATGACAGTACCGATAGGGGGAGAAAAATTATGGTTGAATGAGGAATTTATTAAGGGACCCATCTTAATAATCATGCAGGTACTTCAACCACTGAGCTACCCAGGCAACTATCCAGTGTCCTTATCCTTTAAAAATCCTCCCCCTTTTGTCCTTGCCACATAACCAACAGTCTTAAGTTCTGGTTGTACTTGCTTCTTAAGTCCAGGGGTGGTCAACAGCATCACGAGTGGTCAAGAGCACCCCATAAAGATTGGAAAATTTTTGGGTGGACTGGGAATGGAACCCGGGACCCCTGATAACTGCATGGTTACATGTTCTAAGCCCTAATCTTCCCTGGAGACAGATTTTGTCAGCTACATGTGGTAAAATTACTCCACCATCTACCATAACTTTGGGGAAATAAAAGGAACCAATTAGTAAATTATTCTTTGTACACTGCATTTGTCCAATTCTTTATCTTTCCCAATGTAAAGCCATTCATACACATCAGTTTTTCCTCAGCCCAAAAATGGTGTTAATTTTTTCAAGCACTTGTCTTTAATGTCTCCGAAGTAAATTGGCTGTTCCAGTTTTAGATCAGATGAACAAAGTGGTTATAAGCCAAATTTTGTAAAGCGCTTGACATATGCATGTAGAAATAATATGGAAAAGATAGAAATTTCAGTTCATAGGATATGCTAAATGGCAGCATAATTATCCCTTTCAAATTTATATAAATTATTGGAAGAATTAGTATTAAAATGCAAACATGTGCTTTTGAACTATTAATAGAAACAGATTAACAAATAATCCTAGTCAGAGGAATTTGTATGCTTGCGTAGAATTAAAGGAGGATTTTAAGGTCCAAGACATACCAATCCCAACCCCCCTTCCCTGTTTCTGCATAAAAGTAAATGACCTTGTAACATATTGTGACAAAACATTCCTGGAGGAAATTAGCTACCTACCCCATAGACTTTTCCCCCTTTTTTCAACTTGTCCCAAATACTGTGATTTCACAAACTTTCGTGGGTGTTTAATTTTCGTTGTTTTTGAGGTATGACTAGGTCCACAAATTCATGTCCACGAAATGTAAAATGTTCCATAAATAAGTACTCATTAATTCTTGATCCACGAAATCAAATCCCCATTAACCAAGAGATTTTCCTCAAACCACGAAAATTTGACCCAACGAAAATATGTGATTTTACAGTAGTTTTCATGAGTCTGAAGTTTATTGAAGTTGAAATGGAACCCCTGCCCCATTTCTGGATTTGTGCCTGGTTTTCATGTTGACCAGCTATTTGAGGTGTTCATGAAGATAAATTGTGGGTGAATTATTTTTGGTAAACATGGTCAAATTATATTTACGTGAAAATATGTTTGTGCAAGTTTTCGATGGAAACGGCACTTAATATTCTTCCTTTATATTCAAAAATAAAAGTTGTGCGTCCATTCAAACATGTTCATTTACATTAGGTTGACATTTTGTATATATATACACTGCATGTGCATGGAATATTTTGATGCAAATATATTTTTCTTTCCCTAATGGCTTGATCTACCATTAAAAGATCTGACCTAGATATTTTTATGATAAATCTGTATACTGAATTTCATTTCAGTATGTGCAACCTCTGCAATGAAAAGAAACAGAAAATCCAAAAATAAATGGAATTTTTCCAAAACTCTATCCAAAAGACTAAAACGTGCCCAATACAAAACTTGACCTAGATATTATTGATAAATCTTAATTATGATAAATCTGTATACCAAATTTCATTTCAATACATGCAACCTCATGCAAGATTTGCAAAGAAAATCAATGGAAAATAACTAATGGTGGACTGATAGACTGACAGACAGTAGCAAAGCAATATGCCTTCCCTTCTTCAAAGGGGGGAAGGGGGAGGGGGGCATAAATAAGTACTTTTTCCCCACATACACAATTTATCATAAGGAGTAAAATGTCATCTTGGTCCAAGTACATCATGTATACCTGCAATGTCATGTTTTCTAGGTAAAGTAAAACATGCCTACAGCAAATATTTATTTGTACATATAAGTAATACTTTATAGCAAATTTTATTTTCTATGGTTTTAAAATGTATTGTGAACTTAACAAATTTAATGAATTGGGATGTTAACAAAGAAAGAAAAAATTTTCGTCCCTGGTACTTAGCTGTAAGCAAATTTTACTGAACCCAGATTTTTTTTTCTTCACCTAGTCCCTACCCTCCCAACTCATGCATTAGTCTTAGAGCCCTGAAATTTGAACAATTACCCCGGTACCAAGGTTAATCAATATAACTGCTAACAATACAGATTTATGTAACAGGAACATTCACCATGTATCTTGCTACTTGCCCCATATGGCAAATATTCTGAAGAGGTAATTCTGCACCATTGTGTGTCATAAAGCTTTAATCTTTCAAAATTGAAATTATGAAATATGTACATTCTAAAACTATTTTTCATGCTGACTTTAATGCATTTACTACTAGTACTCCACTGCATCTTTTTTTATCTTGAAGGCTTTTTGATATACAATGGTATCTTATATTTAGTTACTGAAGACTCTCGTCTGCCTCGTCTCCTTCAGACTTTTTAGTAACATCCCTTTTGATAAGAATTTAGAGTTATGAACATTTTTTTTTTTATACAAAGATATCAGGTCTTCAGGCCATAAAGGAGAACAGACAAGTCAAAATTCAGACTTTAAATATCTTGATTTTTGATCCACGTTTAAAAAGTTGGAATAATATTCATAGTACAAAATGGAAATTGTGTATTTCCTTCAAAATTGGCTTGTATTTTAATAATGGGAAATTTTGACATGTCTGCTTTTTTTTTTTACTCGACATATTAGTCTTGGGAATAGGTTTCTGTCAAGACCTGTAATACTTTTTGTCCATATTTCAGAACTGAGAGAATTAAAAGAAAAACTCATTAACATGAAAGATCACACATCCTTGCATTCTTTCCCCACTAATTAAACAGTGTTGCTTTTTACAATTAAATAATAATATACCAGTAATACATTATTAAATCTAGGCTGCCAAAGAGATTTATGTTGTTTTTATTCTAATGCTCATGCCTAAGCAAGAATACAGTACTTTGATATTCACTGTTAACCAAGGGAGAACCTTTGAAAAACAAAACATTTAATTGGTAAGAAACAATTAAGTAACACAATGAACATTGACAATTTTAAACATAATATATTTTTGCGATTGTGAAATTTACATACTTCCATTTTTTTAACAAGTTTAATCCCCTAAGCAACATAATGGATTAAATATATTTTTATTTCTTTTTCACATCAACCTTTTTAGGATGATACAATAACTGCTTGGCTGCTACCTGCTCAGTGATCCTTTCATCTGATTTTCTCTTGTTTCAGCATTATAAATCAAACAGATGTGTACATAACCCTATTACATGTTGTTTATCTTCAGGTGTGGAAAAAAACTAAGATATTAGAATATTTACATAAAACAATTGTTCAAAAATGCTTTCTCAAAGGATCTCCCTTATTAAATCCTGAATTTATTTTCCTTCTCAAAGGAAAATTCAGCACATTTTTTATTGGAACTTCTTCAATCAACCGTGTCAATCCCGAAATTTATTAAGGGTAACACAAACAACAAATTTATTTCAAGTGTAACTGGATGCTAACCTTTTCAAAAGTTGTACAGAACGTCTGTACAATATTTTGAGCAAATAAAGAAGGGTAGGATGATTTCGGGAGATTCTTGATTATAGAATCAATTAAGTACAGAGTTGGGAGCTTCTTGGATGGCTCAGCCTGAAAGTAGAAAATCAGAAAATAATTTTCATGTACATCAAAGTCATTTCAACCAGTCATGCTTCCTCAAAGATCTGCAAAATAAAAAGAATACAATAAATATATAAACATATAATTAGTTAAACTACAGATTTGCATACACAATTTAAACATAATTATGATTCATTTTTGTACAGCATATTCAGTCAATATAAAAGTCAAGATATCAATGTCTTCTTCTCTCTCCACTTCTTTTTTCACTCTATGGAATGACGACAAGACAGTTCTATTTACACCATTATTCATCTGTTCATACGTCCTTCAAAGCTTCCATTCTTCTTCCCCTCCTCAGACACAGAGCTTCAATATTCTTCTAATTTCCAAATAATCTTATTGGTGCATAAATTTTATCTTTACAAATGAATTCATCAGCAAGCATTTATTCTGTAGCATACATGTGAGTTTACGTATGAAAATGTACAATTCATAAGAGAATTAAGAATAGAAAATTGTTATTTGTGACAGATGATGCGACGTCATATTTATCCTGAATGTTTTAAACCGAATTTTGCAATTATAAAAGTTTTAATGCAGGTTTTTGGGGAGATGCATCGACATGCTTAATTCTTTTAGTTAAAAGATAGCATAAGTAGTGTGTTGTTTTGAAAATTGAAGAATCACTCTTTAAAATTCTACAAGTCGGCAGAACAGGCAATGTAGTATCAAATAAAATTCCTCCGAGATATGCAGATAAGAACTATTATCTGGCAATAGGACCAGTCCAATGCATTCACATGATTATTTGTCTCTCATTTAAGCCTTAAGGACCTCATGAACATTAATGACTCATAGCTGTTGCTGTAGTTATTACAGCTTCGCAAAACTCTTTTTTTCCAAATACAATTTCTATAGATCTCTTGACCCAGGAAATTTGCTTCTCTTCTTTGGGCAAACTCGTTCAAATCTATGTAGTTTCATTCCTTTTATTGAACACTTTTTTGAATGGATTTCATGCAAAAGTTTTAAAGCATAAGATGAGGAAATGAATCTTGAAAAACTTTCAATTTTCATTGAATCAGCAAATTTGACATAAAATTTTTAAAAAAGCATCCCCTCCAAAAAGTGAACATAAAATCAATGAAACAACATACGATTTATTGAAAATAACTGTTATTGCCCTTTGTAAGTATCTTCCTATACCATTTCAAGTAAACTTCAATTTTGACCACATGTTCAAATGTTAACACAATTTTTGAGTTATGAAAAAGCTTGCAAAGATAGAAAAATTTAGATCAAATGATTTTTCATACTATATTTATATAATTTTAACATCAATTTAATATTGGCAACACAGTTACTTTTTTTATTTACCCAGAATATGTAGAAAAGATTTATTCTTGTTTATGCTCATTCCACGATGAATCATATTCATATATAAGCTTGTAACAGTAAACACTCTTCAATCCGTCTTTTTCAAAAACCAAGTTTACACTTCCATATGCTTCTCACTGCTCAGTTCACCAAAAATTTGTGCCACATGTATCATTGTTATTACATCCCTTGCCCCTTGCATTGAGGACGATGAAATGTTTAATACAGGAAGCATTTTTTCCTTTCAATGTTCAATATGGAAGCCAAACAGAGATATCCTCTCATAAAAGCTGTTGTATTTATTTGTTAAACATTCCTTTTGACTTTGAGAATTTTTCACTCATATGGAGAGGCCACCACTTGTCAGTGGAGGCTGCAAATTTAGACCTATACTCATCACTTAATGCAATGGAGCAGTGAGGAATCTTTCATTAAGCTAACACCTATCTGCAGCACAGAGTTTATATGGACTCATCCAAAGCATCTGTCCCACGTCTCGTGACTTTAGAGCACAAACTCTAACCACTGCTCCACATGGGCAACTACATGTAAAAGCTTTTGTTAAGAGCTAGGATAAATCAAGGTGCTTCCAAATCCATATTTGCAAAAGAACTTGGCACAAATGCCTTGTACATCAAAAGCAACAATATATGTCTTTGCTAAATGAAAGTCAAGACAAATTCACATATTTATTGAACAGTTCATTATGTGCACATAGTTCAGTTTTCCATATTTCTTGAAAGCAACAGCAATCACACTAGGTAACAAAATTGCCGATTATTCTGAGTATGTGTACTTAAATATTTCCAAACTGAATATGGCTCTTTATATAGCCAACAGTCTCTACTTTCCAAACCGAATATGGCTCCTTATATAGCGAACAGTCTTTGTACTTTCCAAACCGAATCTGGCTCATAATATATCGAACAGTCTCTCTACTTATAATGGAGATATTACAAGGACACAGGTTAGTTCAAAATATCCAAAAAAATTGTGTAAGTTTTGCAGTGAAATAAAATGCTTTTGAGAAAGTTATTGATTTATGTCATATTTATTTCACTGTGTTGATTACAATCTACATGTACTTCTATAAAGGTATTTTAGGTTATTATCAAGAGTTTTTTAGCAAATGCAGATAACTTGGTTAATAAAAATGAGCTCTAGCTCAAGATAAGTCATAATCCAAATATCTTAACTCTTACTTTTAACAATTAACACAGAGAAAAATCCCCCCCCCAAGGCCTCCTTTAAAATAATCTGCTTTCAATCTTTGTTTGTTTCCCAATTTCAACATTTCAAAACAGTCCTTTCAACAATAACTTATTAAAAGCTTCATTTACTACTATTAGTAACCAAAAGGCCATAACTAGCATTGGCCTAGTTGGTAGGAATTCCCTATGCGTTCATCGTTACATTGTCCTTAGTGTTGAATAATCGGGAAAATTTCATAATCTATAATCGGTCAAAATCGGAGAAGCTTAATCGATCAATCATTGACTTAATTGGTAATTCAAATTTCAAATACAAATTCTATTTCTTTACAGCATTTATCATTTATGGAACAACTAAAAATAAAATTTTATCAAGTTTATTCTAAAGACAACTTTTTTGTTGTATAAGTAACAAAGAAACAGAATTTTTTTTTCATATTTGCTCATAAAAATCTAAAAATGTTTGTCATGACATCAGATCTTGCATTCCCTAGTTAGAATAATATAACTGTGTCCCGGTACAAGCCCTCACCACAGTTAGAATACGTCCCATATACAGATACGCTCCGACACGATTTTGAAGAATAAAAAAGGATTTGCACTGGAAATAACTTCCAAATAAATCAAAACAATCCTTTTGGAGATTGCTTACACATTTTATCCCAAAAATAATCCATATAAAGACGAAAGTCCAATTAATGTTCTCAATGTTTTTCTCTAGCTTCAAATTTACCTGCCATGTTTACATTCGGAACTCTCTAGATTGTCCATAGTAAATGCACTGAGTATGATTTATTGTCTGTGTTTCTTTTGCTACATTACGAATACAAGAAAAGAATTCTATCGTTAAACCGGGTCTGTAGGAAAATATCATTTTAACTATAGAATGTTCTATCTATGCATTACCTGGATATAGGTAAATTTCTACTTGATTGTTGTTAACTTCGCCTTCAGACGCCATTTTTGTTGACCTCCTTTCGTTTAACATGTATTGTTAATGTGTATGTATTAGTTTCGTTCAAATCATACGAGTTTATTTGGGCGACAATCGATTATGAAAAACGTAATCAATAATTTGAATCGAACACCCAAAAACGATCAACAATCGATCGTCAGCAACAATTGTTTCATCACTAATTGTCCTTATTACCCATTTTCTCATTAAAATCACAGTTTTTGCCATTTACTAACGCATAAATGACATAAAAAAGGACTGTAAAGATTTTTCATCCAATAGACAAGATCCATAGTATTCCATACAAAAATAAATAAAGGGAATTTTAAAATGGTACATATTCATTTGGTTCCAATATTTACATGGTTTATACACTTAACTTTCCTGCTGTCACGTTTCGATGATGATTTTCGATTTCTTACTTTTGACATTTTATACTAGCCAGTAAATTTCCGGAGTGTAACCAGCTTTATATCTTAAATCTTTTTTTTTCTTTTTTTATACACCACGTGCAGATTTCTTCAATTTTCTGTTTAACAGAAAGACAACACAATATTTTAAAAAATTCTCTATCAATCGAAATACATATTCTGCATTTACAAAATCATATCGATAACTCCAAAGTTAAATCTTTACTGTTTTCATTAAGTCCTTAAAATCTAGGACATTTCTAAACAAATATGTTTAAACGCATCTTAAATTCATGTGTTAGCATGTTATGTAAGGATTCATGATGTGATCATGTGAGTAAAAAATAATTGTAACTTTCTTCTGCAGCAAATTGGATATTTGAAAAATCACTAGGAGTTAATTATATGAATTGTTATGCAGAATGTTTTCAATATTCTGGAACTTCCTGGAGTGTCTAATCTGATTTTAACACTTCCTCCACCACCAGACCGAGTCAGAATTAAATGTACAGTAACAATTTAAACTAGATTTTTTTTCAATAGACCATGACAGATGAATTGATAATGAAATTAAAATGATCAGACTTTGCATATCAGATGTTGTACAAATGGAACAAATTTTCTCAATATCCAAGGTGGACCCCCACAAGATTTAACACTTAGTGCCAACCTGTATATATAAAGGAAAAGCAATATACACTCTATTTATGAACTGAATATGGATCAGACATATAATATTCAATCTCTTAAGATGCAAAATAAACTGAATATATTAAGGTATGGTGCCCAGATGAATGAAAAAGCTCAATTGACTCGAGCGAGTCAACTCGCAGGCCCTTCAGGCCTTGGATTAGCTCTACTGGTCAGAGACCAGAAGAGCTTATGCAATAGTAATGCATCTGTCGTCCATCCGTCTGTCTGTAAACAATTTTTCAAAATGCTACTCCTCCTACAGTTTTGGTCCGATTTCAATATGTCTAGACACACAAGTAGACTACACTAAGATACATAATTCTGTGCAATGGTTTTTTGATTTCGATGAATGGTGTTGCCATGGTTACTAAAAATAGAATTTTTAAAGGCATCTTTTCCACAATCAAAGAAATCAGAGATCATTATGCTAGTTACTGTAGATCACTTAATTTTCACGACACCTTATTTTCGCGAGATAGTCATTGATTCTTTATAAGCTAGTCAAAATTTTCACGAATTGTGGTCATTGCAGTATATAATCTTAAGGAAATCTATTATACGCGAGAATGAAATTTTCATTAGCATACTGTCTTGCGTAATTATGCGAAAATAAACTCTCGCAAATAAAAAGTGATTTACAGTATTGCTGTTGCAAAGTTTCAAGTCCACTTGCTACTTTTCTCTTCCTTTGTTATAAGTATATCCTTTCATGTACCAGTAGAGCTACACTCTTGACAGAGACTTCTGGTTTCTTTACTTCAGAATTCATTGGAGGCAAACAGCATAAATATCATAATGATTATAGAGTTAAACTGTAAGATATATGTGATTTCAGTATAAGGCCAGTGATAGGTGGGTCTAAAGTGGTCATAGTCTGAAATACTCAGGTGACTATTGTGATCCATGGTCTCCTTGCTTTTCTAGTCTACATATATTCACCTGAGCAACTCTTAACTTTTGCAATCTGCAATCAGAAGAAAAGAATAGAAGAAAAAATGATTTATTTGATGAAGATAAAAATATTGAGAAATTAATCTTTGATAGTAATTTTTTTTCCTAGGGTTTATTTCCACCTGGACAGGGTGCTACCATTGGTGTGGACTTCATGATAAAAACTGTAGAAATTAATGGCGAGAAAATTAAGGTATATGTTTGATTCAATTGATAATGTCTTACGATGAAACAAACATCAAACATCACAAAGATAACTACTAAAGTCATGTTTTATATATAATATTTATACTTAAGTAAAATAAATAAGATTAGGAACATAAATTTTAATTTTCAATCAAAGTTTGACACAAATCCTAAAAAAAAAAATGTTATATACGGTAGATTTATAAGGAAGGTGATAAAAAATAGAAACATGATCATTATAAAAAGTTTACACTTTGTTAATAATTTAGATAATTGTACAGTATCATTAAAGAAAATTAAGTCCAAAAATATCAATCAATCCAAGCAACCATTTTTTGATTGTTATCACTTGTTCTTAATGAATTCCATTGGGAATCACTGAAACTCTTCCTTAGCTTCAGATCTGGGATACGGCTGGCCAAGAACGGTTCCGCTCCATCACACAGAGTTACTACCACTCAGCTAACGCACTTATCCTGGTGTACGATGTCTGTAGTCAACTCTCCTTTGATAATATTCCTCACTGGATTCATGAAATTGAGAAGTATGCCAATACCAAAGTCTTCAGCTACCTTGTTGGTAAGTCACATGGTAAATGTACTTCCAAGAACAATTTGAGACAAAAGAGTAAAAATACATCTTGTACATCTAACAGTACGTTGAATATTGCAGGAAATAAGATTGATCAAATAAATAGAATAGAGATTCCATCATATATTGGAGAACAATTTGCCAAACGTTATGAGATGAAATTCATAGAGACCTCTGCCAAAGAAGCAGAGAATGTGGATGCATTGTTTTATGACATTGCCACGGAATTAACAAAGCAGGCCCATCAGCAGGCTCTGGAGTCAGATAAGAGTGTCAATTTTAAGGCTCACAACACTTCTACTATCTCAAGCTGCTCAACTTGTCTTAAATTTTAGTCTCTACAGGTATGGAATATACATGTTTTAATGGAGGTGTTCTTAAGGGGAAAAAATCTAGTCCAAAATTGTCTTTGTTGAGATTTTTTTTTTCTCGATTTTTTGGAAGAGAAAATTGTGTCACAATACTTGTACTAGATGTATTTAATGAAGAAATATTCACATTCATTACTACATAGGTTTTGGTATCAGAAAATGATATATTTTTCATATCAAATATTTGAGTTTTTGATATCAGAAAATGATATTAATATTATTCAGAAATCAAATTTCGATATCAGGAAATCATTTTCATAATTTTTAATATAAAAAATTTGATCTTTTTTATATCAGGCACCATTCATTGAAATCAGTACCGATACATAGAAAGATGTATCAAAGTGTAATCTACTGGAACTTCCTTGCCAAGTTATATTTAAATCAAACCAAAACTGTAGGAGTAGCATTTTGAAAATATTTCATAGAAATTTCTATTAAACTTAATTAGCTTTACAGAATCCAAATTTATTGAAGAACTAAAACATTATGTAGATTTTTTTAAATAGAGGCCAAGACAAAAAGCTGAGAAGCGAACCTCTTTAATGTAGTTAAAGAAATTTAATTTTTTTTAATTTCTAAAAATTCAAACTATGAACTATGATGCTCCACACCAGCCTATCCGGCGTAACTTTGAAGTTCATGTACCTCCTGTTATTGAATTCTCAAAAATTAAATTCAAATCTTATATTATTTATCTGATGAGTTGCCAAAATCTATGCCACTCACCTGACACCTGGCAAAACACTTTGTACTACAGTTTTGACGTAAAGGATGTTATTTTGACATAACAGTGGAGATAATCATGCTCATTTATGTAAGCTAGTTCATGAGAAAACTGTTTACAGACGGACGATGGACACTATACTAATCACATCAAGTCTTTCAGTCTCTGACAAGTAGAGCTAATGAAAACAAATGAACCTCAATCAGAAAATTTATTACAAAGTACTCAGCAAAAAGACAAAAAACAATGGAAATGTTGAGTATTCTTAATAACTTGATGCAACAGCACCACTTGTACAAAACTGTCAAACAAAAGATAAATGCAATGGATTTCCTTATACAATACAAGATGTGTGCTCATTTAGCAGGGTTTGAATGCTATAAGTGGATCTGTGTACAAAGCTTAATGTTTGGCATTTTCATATTTGCAACACATAATCCATGACCAATATAAGCACTACTTCAAAAGTGTATTAAATACGTCTTACCAGCATACAAATATTGTGCTACATGAGAAAAAATTAAAAATTGCTGATGGTTTTTTTTTAATGTAGTGCACCAAAAAAGGGTATTTTGAAAAAATTAAAATATTGTGTGGTCTGATAATACTAGATTAAATTTGAAGAGTAAAGAATGCAAAAGCACTGATTAAAAAAATTTCTTTAGTGTACTTTTCTTTTTTCAATAGTACTTATTCCATATACCGGTAATTGTATGCAAAATGACCTAATGAATAAAATTGATTATTCAAACAATTGAAAAATATCATTTATAATAAAAAAACAAAAATAAGCAATGCTGAGGAAGGAAATAAAACTGGCACTAGTGGTATGAAAATAAATCTATGGGTGTATAAAGATGAATGAAAAACAATGAAAATCTGAGAATTCAAAAAATACACTTAACAGTGTTGACTAGAGGTTTAAAAATAAGATAACTCTTATAGCAATGCAAACAAAAGGAAAATATTTGTACCAATAGAAAGAAGGGTGGTGGGGTTACTGGTTAATCAACTGTTTTATCAGGAATGACTAAGCAGCAAATGAACAATTTGATTTACAACAAACCGGAAGTTCGTTCTGCGCCAATACTATTTTTTCCCTTCTAATTTCTATTTTAAGTACAAAACTTATTTCAAGAAGTGCGAAATTAAGTTTAAAATTAGAGTAATTAAGATAAATGTATAGATACGTTAAAGTTTCAATGAAAATTTGAAGATAAACATGGACTATATTGTTAAATTGCTCTAAATGTATTAGGCACGTTTATTGGTTAACTGCACAAGTTTTAACCAATCAAAAAATGTTTATTCTAACAACCTTAGATGCAAAACTAGGTCAGCGAGGAGGAAGACATTTTGAAAGGCAAGAGGGTAGATCCACAACTAGCTTATACTGAGATAATGAACGTACTTGGAAGTTAACAAAGTGAATTAAGCTGATACAATGGAAGAAGAGGTTATCCAAGAATACCAATCTTCGTTGGAAGACCTATCTGGAAACAGCAAACCTCTGATCAACATGCTGACCATGCTGGCTGAGGACAACGAGCAGTATGCGTCAGAAATCGTTAAAGTCATAGAAACGCATTTACAACAGGTTTATTTAATTGATATTTTTCTTCCTGAATTCAATTACATCAGTATTTTAAATTAATTTTAAAGATAAAGGCCTAATATTTTGGAATGGATTTTTCAATTTTCTTAAACGTCATTATCCGGAAATAACGTGTCATGTGACTGTATGTGTACCATATGGATTGTTTACCAATGACTTCAAGTTAAATTTAATAACATTCTTTCTTATGAAAACTAAACTTTCTGTTTATATATTATTATTAATAATTATTTAAGGTAAACCATTTATCTCTACATTTCCTTCATCATTTACATGATTGAAAATTAAATTAATTGAGGATTGAGCAAACAACCCATACATATACAAATCAGTCACCATTTGCAAATGTTAAATTGTAAATTGTTTTAAGAAATTAAATTTTTACAATAGAAGTTGTATGTCTTCTTTTAAAGTAATATGTATTATGAGGAACTACGTTTTATCATTTTAAGAATATGTAATACATACTAGTATTAAAAATACCTGCCTGTACCGTGTACAAGTGAAAAAATCTAGAACAGGATGTAGAACAAGAATTAATCAATCTATATATTCTAGACACAGTTTCATTTGCTGTTGTACTTATGGAATGAATATTCTTTGTTTTCATTTATGCTTTCTACAAGTATTTGGCATTGTTTGTTGTGACATGCAATGGAACAAAGTAAGCATTGTTAAATCTTGTGGGGGTCCACCTTGGATATTGAGAAAATTTGTTCCATTTGTACAACATCTGATATGCAAAGTCTGATCATTTTAATTTCATTATCAATTCATCTGTCATGGTCTATTGAAAAAAAATCTAGTTTAAATTGTTACTGTACATTTAATTCTGACTCGGTCTGGTGGCGTGAGCCAAAAAAAGACGAAAATACATAAAAGCTTTCATTTGTTGTAAATATAGCTGGGCCAAGGCAGCTCAGGTGAGAGTTTTACCCATGGGCTGCATTATATTGCATTGACATCAACTTATATATTGGAGACAGCTATCCTTTCCACTTCTGCATAAACATGATACAGAAAATCTGTATTTATGACACCAATAGTGCGTCGTAGATATACAGACTCCGCTCCTTCAAGTAAATAACATTTTGATAACAGTGAATATGTCCAGGAAGTGTGGAATTGGTCTACAATTTATATTTTTGATATCTTTAGGTAAGAAATGATTTTGTGTTATGTGATTGCGTCTTTAAAACATATTTAGGTTCTACATAAAACTGTTATTTTGACAATTTAGTAAACAACAACGGCATGGCACTTCGGTCATTAGGAGAGACTCTAGATGTTTTCATAACAGAAAATTATTTTCTAATACCAAAGAAATGCCTTTTTTTAACAGACAGTTAAGAAATTTCGTATCAGAAATTCGAGGTTCTATAATTATGTCAGAAAACGAACATCAAAATTTTTTATTTAAAAAGAAAATATATATATATATTTACTAACAGAGGTTTAACAATTAAGATATCATTATGAATTCGAAATCGATCACAGGTACCTGGCGTGACTTACATGTGTATATTTCTTTTATTAAAAGAATATTTACCCCCTACCTAATAATACATGTAATATTAGGTAGGGTTTTTTTTATTACAAGAAAGATAAGTAACGTCAGTTGACTGCATGTGTATGAAATAAGAAAAAAAAACAACAGCTAGATGTTTTTTTAAAACAAAATTTATGTTGATATTAAAAAATCAAAAAATATTAGTGTTTAAAATTAGAATTGTACCCCGAAATTGGTGAACGAGAACGAGATCCCCGAAAATTAAAATTAAATTTGCATTTTATATATGCATATTTCTCTTTATCAAAAGACACGGGGTCGCAATGAACTCGCCATCTTGAATTCCGCGGTTACAGTACACAGATTGCATTCAATATCTACACTCTTTCTACCGCTGTCAGATTAAATCTAGCCTCAAAGATGTTTGAAAAGTCCGTGAACTTGCACTTGCATTATAAAACATCAAGTAAACACAAACATCCGCGATACCTATAGTACTTCCGAAACTGACAGAAACAGAAAGTCCAGAGAGGTAGGAAATCGCGCCAAACTTGTCCTCTAAATTTCCGGGGCATACATATTGAGTAAAACCAAGTGTGAACCGAAATGAAAATCATTATTTCTTTACATCCGAGATGGCCCGTTGCGAACCTTATGACATTTTAGTTTTTACATACAGAAATACTATGTTATAAAGATGCAAGATTCAGGCTGCATCAAATAAAAAACAAAAAGAGGCCGAAACGTTTGATTTTAAGAAATGAATGTAATATTTTTTTCCTTGATCGATGTATCAAAGAAAAAATTTGGACGGAAAACTTCATCAATTCCGCCCAAATTTTTAAAAAAAATATTACATTCATTTCTTATCATTTAATTATGATTTTAAATTAATAAAATAAAGTTTCCTTCACTTTTCTTTTAAATACACGCATCAAAAAAAGTGCGCACGAATACATCACCATAACGTTAACGTTGCTGAAAATTCAAAATGGCTCTCACCATGCTACCGAAAAAACGTTCTCAAATATTGTCGTGTGATTACCAACATTTGCGCATCTTTTCATTTGAATTCCAAACTGAATATATTAATAAGTATCACAACCTGTAAATGCTGTAAAACCTGAAAGAGTCTGCTGCCGACTGTTCATGATTTAAAGAAGTCCGTCCACATTCATGCAGTGTCGTTTTCTCGATCATTCGTTTCCCACAATTTAACAGATTTACGGTTTTCCCCGCTTTTGTAGCATAATAAAACATTTTTTTCAGAGTTCTGTTGTTTCATACCAGATCTCATATCTCAAAGTCAAACATTTAAGAAAAATATGCCGATTAAACGATTTCTTCCCTTCTTTCGGATCTTTTCCATAACTGTATAGTCGTCATGCAGACGATTTGATTTGTTTAGCAAAGGGGGATAATTCAAAATGAAACGAAAGTAGAAAATAAGTCAGACACGTAACGGACAGGTTCCGAAATTCAGGAAAATATTTATTAAATAAAAAGTATTTAATTATTCCTTCAAAAAGTAAGCTGGAAGCGGGAATATAGATGTAAAGAAAGCCAAAGTAGTTCCGGCTGCTTAGTGCAAGCGAACTCTAGATTTTATTGATGCAGTTATCAAAAGAATTTTTTATCCAATCAGAATCAAATATTTTATAGAAATTAAATGATAACTTTGTGAAGGATCTCAACATCTTAGCTATGGACGGTGATTACGCGGATAATGATGATGTCTTGATTGACTTGATCATAAGTGGCGTCAAGCTTAAGATTGTTAGAATAAGGCCAGAAAATCACAATCAAGTAAGCTGTAGAAATTGGAGAGCAGTTGAACTGTCGCAAGCACAAGTGAAATTGATGATAGGAGAGGATTCACAAAAGTAAAACCTCAACAAGAACCGAAGATGACAAGAACCATGCATTGTGTGACAAAAGAGTTAAGACTAGAAAACCAATAACTTTTTAACCAACTGACAACCCTAATTATACAAGTTGCAATCTGTGCCCAGCACCAAGAGCCGTTTGCGGTTACTGTAAACAGCAAAACCACTGGAAGAAATTGTGTCGGCGGAGTTTAAAACAGGCAAGGGTCAGAGGAAGAACTTCTTACCATTAGTATGTGTACTTTTGTCAAGTTCGGTCGGGATGACAACTGGGGCGTTCATCTTAGCGTCAAAAATCAGCAAGTTCGCTGCATGATAGACACTGGAGCACGGACTATTATAATCACATCTGCTCAATTAGAAACTTTCGAGGATGCAAACTAGAGAATTTTAACAGGACTTTCAAGTCATTTAGCAACCATATAATCAAATTCATAGATAAAGGAACTCTTCCTATTGTCTATCTTGATCGAAAACTAATGTTCACTTTGAAGTGGTCGAGTTAGATCAAGAGAATATTTCCTGTGGTGATACTGCAGGTGCACTTGGATTGATATACAAAGCTGACTATTATCCGTTGACTCTAATATGCCGTTGAGACAACTACACCAATAATAGAAGCCACGAAAACAGTTTTTGCATGTCTAGACTTCCAGGGAAACTTCTGTACAGTGTATGGAACTGAACATGAAAGAACCATCCCCGATTCCAAAGCTCGAATGGCGAGGCTGAAGGAGCAGCACAAGCTATAAAAAGCTTATGGACAAAGTGTGACGACAAGAAGTTTGCAAAAGGGGCCTTTACCAAGACTGTGAAATGTATTGCCCCAGGGTCAGTGGTCCGTGTGGGTTGGGGAACTATTGGTTATATAGTGGAAATGTATTTTTTCTTTGTTCCTCTGGTCTGCCTCTGGGTATTATGTAATCAAACTGAGCAATACAAATACATTCTTATACAAATACATATGCAAATAAGTGTATAGTTATGATGAGCAATAGTGCCTCTTTCAAATTTTGAATTTCACGGCATTTGGTTTAGAATACAAACAAAATTCAATTGTTGGAAAGTTGTTACATGATACTTAGGTGACACTAAGAGCACTGTAGAATATAAATATAAATAATCAATTCCCTCAAAACTATAAATGTACTTCGATGTTTTTGGGTTTTGTTTTGTAATGGAAAGGCGAATTTTTACCAGTCAACAATCCACCACTGACCATACTACGCTCCATATAAAGTCTGGTGAAATCAGTATGATTTTTTGGTAGGCGCGTCTCTTTTCTTTAAAAAGTGTTGTAGAGATTGATTTCTTTTTATTTTAAGGATTCTGAAAATGATGACGTTTGTAAACGAAGTATCTGTTTATGACATTCTTGTTCTATTTAGTTGAAATCAGAGGACAGTGGACATCATGGTCAAGTTGTTCAAAGTCTTGTGATGTAGGAACGCAGATTCGAACAAAAATATCTGACGGGATTATCACACAAGAGGACCAGTTCTGTAATCTACAGTATTGTCCTGGTAATATTAAAATGTACTTTTTAAAAATGTTTACCATATACTTAAAATGTATATATATTTTATATCTCAATTGATGATCAAGTTGACATCGTGTTTGGTTTTTTTTTGGTTTTTAGGACCTAATCAATTCCTAAGCAGGCCTTCATGCACTATTAGGCTAGCTATAGAAGCCTACATAGACCAAACTTGCTCGGTTGAAACATCTCGGGATTTACACTACCAGACTTGCTTTGGATGCTGGATTTGACTTAATTTTTTGGTTGAGGAACCAGATTACATTTTGTTCAGGTCAATTTTAATAGTGCAAATATACACAAAATGAAATTTTTTTTCGTTTTCTGGAAGTTTTGCTTGATTTACCCCACTGTGCAAATAGAATGTCAAGAAGGCCTTCATGCACTATTAGGCTAGCTACAGAAGCATACATAGACCAAACTTGCTCGGTTGAAACAGAGGTTGTCAAAGATTACGAAGCTCACCTCTGAGTAAGGCGGTCTCGCATCAAATAAAGATTTCGGTATTAGTGTGCATCAGTAGATAGATGCATCAAAAATGCAAGTTTCTTAAGATTTATTGAGAATGAACTAGCTCTTAAACGTTAACGTTGTAAATGATTATAAAAATGTAGAACAGATTTGGCATCAAGAGTAGTTTTAGAAATATTTCCATTTCTATTTTTTTTCTCTGTGATAACGCTTTGAAAGTAAGTTTAGGAGCTAAGGAGACCTAATTTGCTTGTATATCTTGCGTGTCTGCCCTTGTGCCTGACGATAAGGAGGCCTAATAAGCATAAAATCTTGTGCGATTGTCTTTTTTATTTCACTATAAATTTGAAAATATAAAGAATCCATATCTAGTTAGTAGAGCATGCCAGGAACATCAACGATAGTTGGAAAAGTGGATAATTTATGCATAATATCCACGTGCAAATTACATGTATCCCACGCCGTTTCCAACTATCGTTGATGCCCTGGTATACTTTACTAACCGAACTATTATATTTGGCGTATGGATCACCTTGATGAATGCGTGATAAATTTTACCGCTCTGAAACGGCTATGTCAACAGGGAGTAGCTCGCTACACGAGCCAACTCAAAAACTGATATATAGAATTATGCATCGAAATGCAGAATTTTTCACTGCCCTGTGTAGAGCCAATATTGGCCCCATTCCTAGTTGCAAAATGTACCCCTCCCTAGACAGATCAGTCCCTGCTTCTACTGAAGTTACGGTACATACCTGGGTAAATCTTCTGACCAAACATGTCTTCCCAACACCTGCTTCACCAATCAACACAACTTTAAACAAATACTTGAAGTCCTCCATTTTCACCTGTGACATGCAAAATTTAATTAAAAGAGCACATTCTTTATCACAGTTAACACTGCCAAAAAAATAAAGTACTGCAGGACAAAAGTTTTAGGGTTACCTTTCTGATTTCATCAAAAATATTAATTTATTAGCTATGGCATTATGGAGTCTAATAGCTCAAACTGTTTATGTGGATATTGTTCTTGTAATACATGTCTACATTTAACTCTTGACTGTTCCCCATGTTTTACTCATATAGCGGTATGTTTTAGCTGCAGATCTGTAGCTTGCTGGTCTAAAAAAGATTGAGAATGACGGCCTGAGAACTTAATTTCTCCAAGTTCTTACCTTAATTGCCAAAAAAGATATATGAGTTATAAATTCCTTTTTCATCTCATCTATGAAGTACTCCCAGAGTTAAAATCTGCACAAAGCGCGTTGAACCAAATTAATACAGGTATATATCTTGCTAACTAAATTGGCAATATAGATAGATGAAATATTCAATGGGCTCAATTTCAGGGCTCTGAATGCTATCAATGTTGTTAAATTAAAAGTTTCACAGTGGAAACAGTGAGAAAATATGTTAGGAACACACAGTAATATTTTGAGCTGAAGGGTTTAAAAGCATGCATGGAGAAATCTCTTGCATGCTACAGTGGATGAAACCTGGTCCAAATCTTCTAAGAATTTACAAGGGAGAAATTTGGCAGTCAAAAAGGTTCAATCACCTGTGGCGAAATAGCTGAACTGACTAGAGATTCAGGGGGCCTGGATTTGAATCCCAATATCGGTCCATCACATTCTCAGAGACTCCGGCCGTTTCACATAGTATACTTATCTATTAATATCTGCACTTTAACATGCAGCACTGCATAAAAAAGGCTTCACTGACCTACTCTGAAAGCTTAATAGTAGAAAAACTATGTAAATCTAGCAAGATACTTAGAGAGCTAGGCTAGATCAAGTGACTGCACTGGACCAGTGTTTATCATAAAATTTAATGGCATTAAATTGAGAAGATTTCAATTATTTTGTCTCTTTAGAAAATAAGATAAATTTGAATGTTTACTGGAAAAGTGGATAATTTATGCATAATATCCACGTGCAAATTACATGTATCCCACGCCGTTTCCAACTATCGTTGATGCCCTGGTATACTTTACTAACTACATGAAGAAAGGGATTCCTAAAATATACATCATAACAAGCATTTTCTATGCAACTTTGGTCACCAAAGGCATTATTTTTGCAAATAAATGTAATTTTCAGACCTCCGTGTAAGTTGCACTGGAAGATATTGTCATGAGTTCGATGGTATGGCCGACTGTATAAGTAACGTTTGTATTTGTAAAGTGGGGCGTTACTCGTATCCATATGACTACAGCAGATACTATAACAGATATAACTGCCATCGTAAGTATATATCTGTTACATTTTTTTATATTGATAAAGAACAAGGGTGGTTAAATGTCATATATAACCCTAACATTACATATGGTAGTGTATCAAACACTTGTGGATATCATGACAAATTTCTTTCACTCAGAATCAGTACAGGTTTAAAGAAGTCATTCAAGATTACAAATTACCCGGTAAAATTCTTTTAATAATTTTTTAACCCATAATGTAAAAATATAACACATTTGTGTTTTTTTTATACTGAGGGTTAAAACTTTTTTACAGAAACAAGTGCCTTTGCTTGTAGTGTCTTTATCCTACGTTGTTCCAATTTTAATTGAATGTTTGAATATGTTTTACTACTACTTCAACTACTTCAAGTATTCAGACATTACAAATTAATAAACAGTCTTTTATTGAAAAATTAAACTTTTTTTTCTGAAAATACAGGTATAATGATAATAATTCCGTATGGTTTATTTTATATTTTTGAAAAAAAAAACCCTTGTTTCATTCTCCAACGTTTATAAACTGCACTTTGAAAACCCACAATTGAAACTGATACATCTTGCAAAATTTATGCAAACCATAATTTTATGCATTTACCTCCACTTGGTTAATTCAAAATAGCTTTGAAGCAAGAATTACGTAAGTTAATAATATTTTTGGTCTAAAGCTGAAGTTGGAAACTGCATAATTCGAGAGAGTCCACCATTTGCTCTGGCTCAAGTTCAGTCGTTAAAATATGGATACACATTACGGGGATGTGTTGCCAATAATAATCCTGACTATGAAGTACACGTGATTGGAATATATGGAAATCCTGGCTCTGGATACGATATTGTGATACATCCAAGAGGGGAAGTCACCAAGCCTATTGTTCTTGTGTTATCGTCATACGAAACAACCTACTGGTGGATTGACACAAGTGTTCACATACATTCCGTTATTTATGGAGTAAGATGTTTAACTTTCCCGCTTTTTAAAAATAAAACATTTAATAATCAATTTAATGCTTAATTACTTAGTATATCACTAGCAACTTAGCACGTAGGGAAAAGTTGTATGGAAAAAGGGAACGGTACTACATTAATTAATATCGATTTTACGCCTGAAATGTCTTCTATTCTTTTCAGAGCAGTAGAGACATCCCACCTCAACCTATAAATTTTGTTGATGGCTCAAAGTGTGGTGCTTCAAACATTGTAAAGTGGGAAAGTATTAGATCCGCCGATGGATCTGATACCGGAGGTGGGAACACAGTCAAAGTTCTACTAGACATAGAGAGAGTTTATGGACCTGTTACCTCCTTTTCGGGTGTTTACACGCTGTACTCCCCTAGAATAATTAAACTTGAGGTGGGAGGAAATCCACTACAGAAAACCCCACTTAATGGATTTAAGGTATCAAAAAAATGGATTGAGAACATCTACAGTTATGGATAAAATATACATGTGTTTCTTTTTCATGATGTATGCAACATTTAACTGTTGAGACATTATTTTCAAATTTAAGCATAAAGCAGTACCACCCTAATGGGTTATATAAATCTATAGTCCATCAGAATCGGGAATAGTAGGGACAAGCAAATTCAGAGAATTATGGTCCCCCGCTTTCGGTGTCTTTGTGGGTGGGATATCATTTTTGTCATAGGTAATACACATGTCAGATATGAAAGTCCTATCTCTTTTCAATCAGAAGTTATAAGGAAGTGAACCTGATGACTCCGTACGGCAAAATAGCGAAGATTCAACTTGTCTTGTTAAATGCAAATTAAATATATATTGGTAATTTCTTGATAAATGTCTTACCACAAGTATTACATATGTGAAGAATGAAAGCCCTTGCCCGAAATTTTCAAAAGTTATAGCCAAGGTTTTTAAAAGTAGGTCAAACCCCAAGGTCAAGATTCAACTTTTCTTGTTAAATGCAAATTAAATATATATATTGGTCGTTTCTTAAGAAATGTCTTGCCACAAGTATTATATATGTGAGGTATGTAAGCCCCTACCAAAACCATTCTAAAGTTATGGACAAGGTTAAAGTTTTTAACAAGTAGGTCAAACTCCAAGGTCAAGGTCAAAGTTGTTGGTATCCAGTGAAAGGTCTCCTCACAAGCATTACATATGTGAGGTATGAAAGCCCTAGCCCTTACAGTTCAAAAGTTATGGCCAAGGTTAAATTTTTTTCATAAGTACGGAAATCTCCAAGGTAAAGGTCAAAAGGTCAAAGCTTTTCGCTCTCATTATGTATCCACGAAGAGTTAGAATTTTGGGGTTACATATTTGTACTTGTGCGTACAATCAGAATGATTTTTAACAAATAATTTTTCAAATGACCAATGATAAAGTAAATTTACGAGTTCCCTTTTTATTGAAAAAACAGCTGTCAAAGATATAAAAATGGTTGTGAACAGAGTTGAAAAGTCATTTTTTAAAGCTCTTTTGTTGACTATGTATCTATGTTTGTAAGGATTTTCATGAAGTTTCAGAATCCAATACAGATATGGTTATTCAAATTCATTTTGGTTGTTTGGGATATTAAAAATATTCAAAACGAACATACGATTTTGAAGAATTTCATGTAATCTACACGGGACCTCGGTTCATACGGTCTCATCCGAAGGAGTGACCCGTCTCTACGTCTCACGGTGAGATTCGAACCCGCGACATAAAGATGAACTCCTTACTTTCTCGACTCTAGAGCAGACGCCCCAGCCACTGCGCCACTCGGGTGACGACCTG
Organism: Saccostrea glomerata; assembly: GCA_003671525.1. Classification (NCBI taxonomy): domain Eukaryota; kingdom Metazoa; phylum Mollusca; class Bivalvia; order Ostreida; family Ostreidae; genus Saccostrea; species Saccostrea glomerata. The sequence goes on from PRKT01000053.1 coordinate 1,194,632, forward strand.
TGTTTATCCTATATACTTACTATCGATGTATAGCCTGTATACTTACTACTTGAACTCCCCTCCTCTTCCTTAGTTTCTTTGTCTGATAACGTGGTTGTAGGTCTTGTTGAGGTTACCACAAAGTATTTAGGAGTAACCGACTCGCACTGCACTGTACCATTGTACTGATTGATATAAAATAGATATAAAAAGTGAGTACCTTTCCTCAAACTTAAACATATGATTGTAGAAATAGAATTTTCTAGCAATTAAAATTATTACTTTAAATTGTGTGTTCTTTATTTTTAAAATCTATATCTTTTATGACAAGCCTGAATAGTGATTTTATGTTTGGATATTTTACATGAGCGCAGTAGTCAGAGCGCTCATTCTCGAGTCGCAGAAGGGGAATTGAGACTTATATTAAGGCCTCAAATCTATCCACTGCAGGACGTGGAGATTGATCCGTCAGAATGAAACCATTTAAATTGAGGCCCTGTGTCACATGAGATGCTGGCACAAAAAAAGATCCCTCATAGGTCAAAGACATTATGTACCGATTAAAAATATAAACTTGCAAGTAAAAATTCTTGAAGGGACCTTTAAGAAACAAACACAAAGAAAAAACATTTTTTCCTTATGACGTGTGAGTTTTAAGACTTATTTGACTGAGGAGGTATCACCTACTTATATTCCAAAGTTTATTATATATTTAAATTGAATTAAGAAATGCTATGTGATAAATTTGATGGCAGTAAGTATTAAAACGTCCCCTCATAATGAAATATATTTTTGTCCCCCCTAATTTTTAAAATAAAATCTAATTCGGTGATAACTTCTGAATGACATATGATAGGGCCTTCATACTTGACACAATATGCCATAAAAAGTGACATCTCACCCACAAAGACACCGAAAGCGGGGGACCACAATCTTTTGAATTTGCTTGTATATTACAGATCTGTTTACAACCCAAATAACAACACAGGTTAACTCGACCGTAAGGCCTACGTCCGCTATGTCAACAGATGAAGGCTTGTCAGATAATGAAAATCCAGTCCAAACACTGGCTGATCCGCCCCCATCTTACTCTTCAATTGTCGCAGAAACTCCAGAACCGAGGACAAAGTCCCCTCCCAATAGGCCACTCCCTGATACAACCCATTCCTATTCAGACGAGCAGTATCATAATTCTCCAGAGCCACCGCCACCAAGCTATTCATCTTATATGCAAAAAGGAAAATCTCTAAATTGATAGACCTACTATCTCCGTACCACGATAGATCAACACAACTGCCATAATTTCATATATCCAATGCTTGATATAAGGCAACACCAAACTCATTTTTGTTCAGAACATGCAGTGTAGTGTATTACATGATTCAGCCGGACCAGAAAGAAATGGCTTTAAACTGTCCAATACAGAAACTCTGTGACTGATATTTTTTAAGAAAAACACATTCCTGGAAGAGGAAATAATGCTATGTATCATTTAAAGTACAGGACTGGTGGCTCCATCAGTTTTTGATGATACAGATCTGAAGGGAGAGATTGAAAGATCAATGGTTTTCATGCTTACAAAATTAAATGTTGATTTCATTTGGAACAATTTTTATACGGGTAGTGAACTGTGTTCAAAATTACACAATATGTTCACATTGTAAAATTTACACTTTATTAAGATTTATTTGTCCTAGATTAACTACGAATATTAAAAATACTTCTACATAAAGCCAATGGTTCATCGATAAGCCTGGTTAAAAATTACGTGCGGGCGGGACTGCAAGACAGAAATGGGCGGGATTTGAAGCATTTGATATACCGGAAAATCATAATGGCCTTGAATTTTTAAAGTATTGCATGCTTACATTCGCCATTGCTTATCATAATTATGCACTCAGCATGCTTATTTTGGTTATTTAATACCCAGAGGTAGATAAGATAACAAAGAGAAAATGCATTCCACTTTTAGTAAATTTCAGGGCCCCTGGGTCAGGGCTTCTTGTGTCAAGGCAGGTCAACAGTTGAGCTCCCAATCCCACAGGAACCACTGACCCTGAGGCCACATCTTTCAAAATTTTGGAAATTTTAAAAATTTTTATTTCATCATGCTGTTGATCCTATTTTAAAAAAAAAAAAAAAGCTTAATTTTTTGTCATTTTTAGAGAATTTTGCAAGATTTGAGGAAAATGACGAAATTCATGACGTCATAATACATTGACGAGCGAAAAAATTACGTCATTTTTATTCTATATGAAGTCACCAAGGGTCGAAGTGAAATTTAACATATTTTCAACTAAAACTGAGTAGTTCTGATTTTTCAGAAATTCAGAAGGCCAAAAATGGACCAGTGTGACAATGATGGGACCGGTACAAACAGGCATGGGACAATGAACTTTTTCATCGAAGAAAACCATGGGACTAAAACATTTTTAGCACTTAGTATCCGTGGGACACAAACTTTTTTGTTCAATAGGCTACAGTACTTTACCTAAGAGAAATATTCATTAAATTTTAAAATATATTATTTTTTCAACAAAAAAAAAATCTTTAAAAAACCTGAAACGCTTTTAACGGAACTTCAAGAGAAAAATTAAGGCTTTATTAGTTTGTTCTAGCGCGCAGTATCAAAGATTGTGTGCGGTGTACTCGCACATGTAAGTTTGTTGCATGGACAATTGTGAGAGACATTGTACATGTAGTTGACATTATCTTTGACGCTTTATCTTCCCTTATTTGTATAAATGAAATATGATATGTACATAATTTAATGCTCTATTTTGTTCTACCTAAAATCTCTTTATAGAGGAAATAAAAAATGAATGAATGAATGAATGGACACCATGATTAGAAGTGATGACGCGCTAGCGCGTTGTTAGCATTGTCATGATCAAAAGCGCAAGCGCAATGTCACTTTGAACAATCACTTTCTTGCTAACGCGCAGGAACTCTTTTGCAAAGGCCCCAGTGTTGCAATTTTTAAAAAGATGGTTCTTTTAAACGGTGTCTGTACGAATTTTGACTCGAAAAAAAGCACTCAACCAAGTCAAAATTAACAATACTTCAAACGGAAGTACATCATAACATGGAGGTATCCCGTTTACCTGAAAGGGATTTCATTTTATTGTGATTATCGCCCCTTTATAAATTCAATTGACGAGCTTATAATATCGGGGTTTTTAATCATTTTCTCTCATGCCTTGTAAATCTTGGCGTGTTAGGAATTCTCTACACAAAATAATCATTATTCTTCTCAGTGTTTATAGGTTTTAACTCCATGATATTCTATTTATTCCAAAAGATTAATTTCCATACAATCAATTTTCAAGTCATTTATACCAGGGTTCTCCTTTATTTATTTCCTGTTCAATTGTGTAAACAGTATTATGATAATATTAAGACGTTGATGGTGGATTACACATGCGCATTACACTATATTTCAAAATGGAAAGGTCCTCATCCCGACGTAATCTATGTATATGTGATACCGCGATATCGGTATGGGTTATTCCTTCATGTGAGGACTTTAGGTTTCTAGCAAAATTAATGAGAAAAAAATAACATTATACTTTTAGAAAAACTCTGATATGCAAAAATTCTACATTTGCCCAAAAAAAATTGATGAGCAGCAATGAAGGGAATCTGCCCAGAACAGCTGTATTGGGTGACAAACAGTGTATCTTCTAAAGTCATCGGCCTTTGTCTAGCATAGAGAATCTCGTAAAGTTTGAGCGGCATTTGTCAAACACAGTACTTCTTGTACAGTCTTCTGCTAGAACCACAGGGAATTTGTCCAGTGCAGTGTTTCTGGTAAAGCAGCTAAATTGAGTGGGATTTGTTTAAGGTACTGCTTCTTGTTAAGTTTGCGCATTGAGCGGCTTTTGTCCAGAAACAGTATTTCTTGTGAAGTAAGATGCATTGAGTAACATTTTCCCAACACACTGGTTCAGTAGCATTGAACGACATTGGTCCACACTGTCAGTGGCCTTTGTCCAACACGTATCTTGTGAAGTCAGTGGACTAGATGGAATTGTCCAGCACAACACCTCTGTTTATGTCATTGGCCACAAATATCCAAGTAATTTAATCGTATTTCAGGCATTTTTATCAGTGACTCTTATGAACTATATGAGACAGATTTGGGCTTTGAAATTCAACAATTTAGGTTTCCCAACAGAGATTTTAATGTATTAAGTTTTTATTCATGTTTTACTTCGTTTGATTTAGAAGTGAATTGTGATCGATGTTCAGTAAAAAAAAATATACTAATCAAAAAGATTTTTTTCAATTAGTGTCTTTGATTTTACTGAAAACAGTTTAGAAAATAGCTCTGAAAAGCTGTAACAAGAGGTTAAAATCAATTAGTGGATTTTATTGCCAATTCCATTCAAAATCTGAAAAAAAGAGTCCAAAGTTTTAAAGGCATAGAAGATGACAGTGGTGTTCGATCAGACGGATTATCAATAATGTGAATACTATTGCCGTGCATACTAATCACATCGCCAGATTTCCAGGACTAATGAAAATCATTTGACTACTTGTACTTATTGGGATAAATTAAAAAGTTGTTTGGATTTTACAAAATAAACATCGAACAGGCTGAATGTAAAGATGATTCTCTCGAGAAACTTATTGTTGGCATTTAAATGTTTCTGTTTTTGTAAGTATATTTTTTCAATGATTTCCTTTACTAACTTTACCCTTAATCATGGGAATTGTGTCTGTTATTGAACCTGTTTTATTTTATTCATATCTGATGGCATCAGACTATCTTACGTGGTGAAAAAACTTTCAAGAATGCAAAATATTTGTCGGACATCAATTTATTTAGTAGTGATTGAAAATTTCTTGTACACCACGAAGTTAAAGAAACCAAAACCCTAAATATGGAAAATTTTTATTTATTTTTAATAAAATAATGCAGATTGTCTTAGAAGAAACATGGAATCAATTCTTTCCAACTAAGTTTGAGATTTTTTATACAACATGTGTACTAGTAGGTAGATAGGTTTTACAAATAAAAAAAAAAGGTGTGGGATTTCCAGAATGAAGTGCGATTCTTCTTAAAAATATTTTTGAGAGCCAGTTATTTTTCTTAATCTTATTTTAAGAACACGTGTTACAAACTTTTCTTAATCTTATTTGAAAGTCAGAATGATACAAATAAACTTTTTTTCAGAGCGTAACGGACGGACGTACAGACAGACGGACATCCCGATCACTATATACCCTCCCACTTCTCAAACGGGGTGGGGGGGGGGGGCACAGACGGACGGACGGACGGACGGACGTACAGACGGACGTACAGACGGACGGAATAAACGATTACTATATACCCTCCCGCTTTTGATATTAATTTCAGTAACGTTTTCTTTACAGGTAGAATCATACTCGTTGAATCGGCATGCCAAGACTCCCATTTCAAATGGCCTCTACTACCCACTACATGTCATCTAGAAGTCCTTAAATCTAACAACAGTATTATTGGTCCTTCGTGTCCGCTAAGTTTTGCAGATAATTATCCAATAACGAATCCCTCTAACAAGTCAGTAGATATTACGCCCGGTTTCTTTTTTGACGTTGATGTTCCTCTTATCACAATAAACATAAACAGTGGGGATGACTATGGTATTTCTATATACGTTTATCCAACGAGTGATTCTGGTACAATATTTGATTACCACTCGGAAGACGAGACCTTCCGAATGAAAGTCTGGCTGGATGGCGGAAACCTTAGAGCCTCCAGACGGATTACAAGGAATGTGTTTACGTATTTGGTCAATGAGGAAGCCAACCCGGTCATCCTTAACCAATGGCAAAAAGTGGGCGTGTCTGTGGACAGCAGTTCTAAGAGTCTGAGAACATTTGTTGCTGACAGTTTGGAGATTGGCAACGACAGTCCTAATCAAAAGAGTATAGATGGTGAAAGCGACGATGCAAATAGACCAATCGTGACCCCCGGGAAAATACGAGTAGGGGCCTCTTTCAATGAGAGTGATCCCCGCACTTTCACTGGAATGGTAACTTGCCTAGGCATTGTTCTACACAAAGACTTGGATTGCTTTATAGACTGTGCATCAACTGGGAATTGGAGAAATAGTAAGTAATTACACAATGTTATTTGGAAAAAATGCAGGTGGATTAATTTTAAATTAATTTTAAATTAAAATTATTATTAAATTTAAACAGTCTTAAAATAAAGCTTGAATTGAAATCTTTAGGTGCAACAATTTTAATTTCCCATATCTCAGTATGATCCAACGTTCTCTCAAGCCTAGAAAGGTCAAAAATATTTAGATCTTAGTACAGCGAATACACATGTTAAGTATGGAAGCCCTAGCACGAACTGTTAAAGTTATGTTCCAGGTTAAAGTTAGATAAATTCTTGCAAATTTGATAAAACCCCAAGGTCAATGTCAAATATGTTGGTTCCTAAAGAAACCTCCTGTCACAAGAAATACACGGGTGAGTCGTGGCTCCATGCAATCAATTAAACGTTATGGGCATTTTAAAGATTTTGAGACAGACGGACGGACAGGGCAAAAGTTTTACTAGTATACCCCTGAATCTTCGATTACGGGGGCATAAAAAGCATATACTTTTATTCCTGAAAATGTGAAATTTGATTATTGTCCCTTTACAAAATGGTGTACTTTGCAGAAATACCATGGGTATATAGACATTACAGATTACTTGATGAATTCATGGATAGTTTTTAGCGTTTTCCTAACTTGATTTTTCAGTACCTGAGGATTTGACACTTCAGTGGTTTCAGAGAAGAAGCTAAAAATGTTCAAGTGTTGACACACGACGACGGACGAAAACAGATAGCAAGTTTACTCAGGTGACCTAAAAAGATACTATATACTGAGCATCGTACCAATAGAACCCAAATGAGAAATCTATTTAGAAAAAAATAATTTATCAATTAACATAATTATGTTTTGTGAAACCTCTTCTCTACATAATTAGAACCATTCTTAGGTAAGCTTTGACTTTCAGTTTTTGATGCCATTTTCGGCGGTACGTAATAAGCGTATGTCAAATGGAAAATAGATTCTTACTGGTTAAGAAATTAATAACATCAGGAACTAAATTGTTGTTGACAACGATGAGACGTCTTAAGCTCCACCTCTTTGCCGGTTATTGGTTATTTGATACATTAATTGGCATTTGCCCGAATTTCTTTCCCACGTATATTACAACAGTGAAGGAAAGCTGTGTAAATTTCAGAAGCTAATTATGTAACGCCGAGAATGCCACGCCTTACTGAAAGTCAAAGCTAAACTGGGAATTGTCCGAAATGGGATTTGTATCGTAATAATTTGAAGCTTTTATTTGCCTATTTTGAGTACATATTAAAAAGAAAAATAAACATTAAAATGAAGAATTTTAATAACCAACAACAGTTTTAAACATGGAAAATTACATATGATGGGTACCAAAAAATTGAGAAGATGGGACGGCTGACGTTAGAAGAAGGGATTTTCTGCAACCTTCTGGATCAAAAGGGAAACACTAGATCGGAGATTGCCTGAAGACTTGGAACTATAAGGTAAGTGATCAGTTCTGTTTGAATTTTAATTTTTTTAAAACATATTGCTTGAAAGATGTAAATAAAAACTTTAATTTCCTTTCCTTTCACAGTAAGTGCCAAACCTATTTATAAAGTCACAGGAATAGAAGAATAAAAATTACAGACATAAAGGATTGGATTGAGACCTTACTACTCGAACAAAAATTCGATAATTTATTACTGGCACTGAAAATTTTCTCTTTTGTTGTCCCCAGCTTTCAAAATAGGCGGATATTAATTTCGGTCTTTTTGTCCGTTCGTCTTCCTGTCTGTATTTCTGTCTGGTTTGACACTTTCTTGGCAATAAATTGATTAAAGCCAGGATTCTTTAAGAGATAATTTTGAAAATAAAGTGAAATAGGATGAGATCAGTACAGATTCACTCGATCATACACCACTGAATACACCCCCCTTCTTCAGTAAATATTGAAGTTAACTCTATCCATTGAAATATTGAAGTTAACTTTATCCATTGTAAAGATGGGAACACATGGTAAACATTAACATATGGCACGTACAATAACTCATAATATTCTAGGATATAACTTAAACAATAAAAAGCTGTCTTTTGTTGTAAGTACGGGATATGATGTTGCAGGGAAAAAAATACATATCCCACGTAAACTCTCAGTGATTCAAAGCTTTTAGTGTTCCACCTTGTCAATTCTCATATAGCTAGAAGCAACCAGGAACATCGTACATGTACACATGCATACACTCCAATGTACATATTGATACATGTAGTAAAAACCGCACACACTAGACATACTTTCCATACCTTTACAAATTCTATAAACACTTCATATACACACTTGTGCATTCGGACTGAATTACTCCCCTTAAATGTCAAAAATGCTGGTACACGTTGTACTTTTAACTTTTTAGTAAAGTAAGTCAAACCCTTTAGGGACAAGGTCAAGATTCACGAGGTCGTTAACCATGGCAATTTACAAATTTCATACTGCCAAGCAATTAATGTACAAAATATCAAGTCCATATGAGATACAAGGTGTGACAGACTGACGGACGGACAAACAGACAGACGCCGGGTAAAGTGGTCCCTTAACTCAAGCGACACAAAAACGAAAATGCTATCTAATACAGTTCTACAGCTAGGTTTAAACCTTATCGTCACATGTGTCTATTTTTTTTAAAGAAATTTTTCCTAAGAAATGTTGTATTTATCATTGTACCATAGTTAGGTGTGATTTCTTTTGTTAAAAGTGTGGGTTTTCTGTACATAACCCGCACTTTTTCTATAACTCCGCCCATCGAGTCGGGACAAGAGAACTATTTATAACAGGATCATGCACGGTTTATCAGTGAAACAATCATACGGGCTTGTTATACCAAAAGGAGAGTAAAAAGGAGTAAAAATTTTCAATTGTATACAGCATTTTGTAATAAATAACATTTAAAAACGGCCATAAATACTTCAACTTTTTCGATTGTGGATCTAGCCGATCAAAGATCTAATTTTCATTGAATTGAAATATACATAACCCCTAACAAACATTTCAATCAACGCGCCACTCTGCACGGCAAAGTTTGTATCAGATTTATAAAATTTTTAGTTAAACCAAGTTAATAATAAATTTAAATTACTAGTATGTAATTTTGACGACTGAAATTTACGAGAGAAAAAAATCATATCAAATTACATGTAACATATATCATTGAAACCAAACTTGTTATTTTTTCAAATACATAAATCAAACTTTTTAAACGGGCCTAGATATGTTAAATTTTTATGTCGCTTGCGTGGTCCAGTGGTTAAAGTACCCGCCCTAGAGTCACAGAGTAAGGAGTTGAATCCCACTGTGGGACGTGGAGACCTATAAAGTATAAACAGGGGTCCCGTGTGACAGGAAGAAGATCCCTCACTGTTCAATGACCATGAGTGCCGAGTATAGGGCAAAATTTGAAGCAAAATTTGAAAAGTATTGTATACAAATCACTTACCCTATATTCCATTGACGTGGTCAGAAGGACACGAAGGAGCGTAAAATCATATAAAATCCAAATGCATCTTTAAAACCAAACACTTAATAATAACGTTTCAATCACGCGAACCAGTCCGACCGATTCCTAAGCTGACTTGCATATTAATGATGTTTGAAAACTATGGTACAAGTCATTTACCCCATATCACACTGTTGATTATGTGTAGATACCCGATGGGCGTGGTCATAATGACAACTCGGGAGCTACGCTCCCTCGTGTCATTATGACCACGCCCATCAGGTATCTACACATAATCAACAGTATGATATGGGGTAACTACTACTTATTTAATAAAAATAAGAAAGACATTAGTTAATTTCAAGTTCAGATTGAAAATGTTATTTTGTTAACTCGTCTCATTTAGTAGTGCATGATTTTGTATATCTATCAAAAATTTATTAGCCAATCTTTTCAGTAAATTATTTTGTATTTATGTATATATTTTTTTATTGTCATAATTATTTTTGTAATCTGTAAAATCATTTTGTTTATAGAAATAAATAAATTGAAACTTAGTTTTTGACTATAATGACTTGTAAAAAAGATATGTAAAGTTTGTAGATATTTTTTAATAAAAAAAAAAAGAAGATAATTATGTGCGAGTTTAATGATGACGTTTTAACGGATGAGTTTATGATCTTATACTAATTTTGTAAGTATTCTCCAAAATTTTTCTGAATCAATGATTTATTTGTTTTGATTATGGTTCATATTAATATGTTTTCATAACATAAATGTTGATGTGCACTCTTAACGCACTTTGAGAAAAAAATTCAGTGTGTGTCGATTTATTCCAAATCAGCTGCAGAACTGTAGCGTTATGGTTTTATATATTATTAGTATAGTTATAGTCAAAGACTAATATATAAAACCAAAAACGCTATACAGTTATGCTGCTAGTCCCAAATTTGACGCATTTTGAAAATATTTTAACGCACTTTGAATTTTTTTTAGAGTGCGTAATTTTTTCAAAGTGTATTAACACAGAGCTATCTATCCCTTTGTTTATAAAAATTGTCAACCAATCAGTATGTACTGTACAATTAACCGAGATAAGGATCTTAAATAACATCCGGGTTATTCCATTAGCAGGATTCAATTCCCGCGATTGCTTCAAATATAATCTGGGTGTGTTCTGACCAAACGAATCTATATTTTTTTGGAGATTATCAGAAATGGGACGCTTTTCGCAGAATGCAAGCTCAGATCAATGCTGTATCAAATTAACATCAAACTAAAATAATTGACATCTTTAATTATTTCAAGATATCGTTTGTTTTGTGTAGATTAATGGCATCAGTGTCACTGTGTGCGCATCAAATCGATTATTGCTCTCGTCAGTTCAATGGATGCATGCATCAGTAGAGGATAAAGACCCTAAATCATATGCTCTAGAGAGTTTCTAAACGCATTCAACATATTGATGTTTTCCCCTGGTGGGAGGAGATTGGTCTAATCATGCTGCTCATCTCAAAAACGTGGCCATATCTCGAGAATTTTTGTTAGAATGTATTTTTACTTGTTTGTTTTTTTTTTCTTGCGACCTTAAGGTATGTTATGATCTTTATTCAAGGTCATTCAATGTATCTTTATCTATTGGTAAAAGGTATGTTTTCAAGATCCTAAAAAATGTTGATCAGGTATATGTACACTCTAAAAAAAGTTTTACTTGTTGTTTTTGAAATAAGATATTAGATTAAGAAAAACTAGTAATTATTAGTAATCCATTTAGTCAGAATAGCAAGTAAATGACTATCATGGTTAGTAATTGTAAACATAATTAGTAATAAGGATGAATTCATTTACTTATAAAATGATTAACTAAGTATCAATAGAATTACTTAAATTATAGGAATTGTATTACTTTAAGTTAGTAAATGAACTACTCATTTTTGTTAAATTATTATTACTTAATTTAGAGATAATATGCTTTCTATTTACTAAATTTTATGAATTATTACTAAGTAAATGTAATTCTAAAATTAATTAAAATCTAGAATATTATTACTCAAAAGAATACTAAGTAAATGAAATGCTTATCATATTTACTAAAATCGACATTATTTACTAGAAACACTGCAAGGTACCGACCCTCTGACATGTGAGATCTACTCACAGATTTCTTTATCAGAGTTCCCTAATTGGGCCCTCTGAATAGTTTAATAGAAGAAATCTACTTATGATGGAAACAATTATACTTTCTATTTCTTTTGCCAATTTCTCTGTAATTGTTTTATTATATATAACAATAAAACATTTGATTCCAACTTCGACAGCATTAAAACTTGAATAAGTTGTATCTTTTTAAGGACCATTTTAAAAATGCATGGTTAAACATTTCAAGTACTTAATATCGCATTTTTATTAGTGTGACTTTTTTTTTCACATGAAGGAATATTTAGAAGAAAGATAACTCCTCCTCACAGACAATTAGTGATTAGACTACCATATTTAAGTAATTACTGATCTGAATTCTCCTTGATTTAGTAAATGAATTTTTGTTTTAAGTAAATCAATTACTCAATTCAAACAAGATGTGTTTGTGAAACACTTATGCCCCTGTATGGCAACATAGCAAAGGTTAAACTTTTCTTATATGCAAATTTAAATTATTGGGATTTCTTGATATCTCCAAGGTCAAAAGGTCAAGGTTATTGGTATCTAATGAAAGGTCTTACCACAAAAAATACATATGTGAAATATGGAAACACTTGCCTCAACCCTTCAGAAGTTATGGTCAAGGTTACCAATTTTGAAATGTAGGTCAAACTCCAAGGTCAAGGACAAAGGGACAGATTTGGTGGTACCGAAAGAAAGGTCTTGTCACAAGGATGAACTATGTAAAGTATGAATGCACTAATTCTAATCCTTTTAAAGTTACGATCAAGGTTTGCTTTTTAAAAGTGGGTCAAACTCCAAGGTCAAGGTCAAAGGGTCAAAGTTCTTGGTATCCTATAAATGGTCTTCTCAAAATGATTACATATATGTAAGTATGAAAGCACTATTCCTTACCGTTCAAAAGTTATGGCCAAGGTTAAAGTTTTTTTTCACAAGGATAGAAATCTCCAAGGTCAAGGTCAAAATTTCATAGTTGTTGGTATTCAATGAAAGTTCTTTCAACAAAAAATATATATGTGAAGAATAAATGTCCTGGTATTTACTGTTCAAAAGATTTGGATAAAGAATAAGTTAGGGTTTTTTGTGTATAAGTGGGTCAAGGTCAAATTTGGTGATATTCAAAGAAAGGTATTGTCACAAGGAGTACACGTGTGAAATATGAAAGTCATAGCTCCGCTAAATCAAAAGTTATGGGCAAGGTTAAAGTTTCTACGGATAAACAGACAAACAGAGAGACAGCTAGACAGACAGACGGACACGACAAAAACTATATACCCCCGAAACTTCGTTTACGGGGGCATTAAAATATTAATTATATAGTAAATAGTGGTAAAATGTAAGTAAAGACCAAGTAATGTTATTACTTATATACACAAATTTAAGTAAATATAAATTACTAAGTAAAACATTTTAGTGTGTAAGTAAAACAATTCTTTAAAATACAAAAATCAAGTAAAACATTTGAATCTAGTAATTGACATATATTTCAGTAATTGATTTTAAATTTTAAGTAAATGCTTAGTAATTATCTATTACTTATCTTTGTTATTTCAAGTAAAAAATGACTACTAAGTAAAACTTTTTTAAGAGTGTATGATTTAGGACAATAAAATAAGTAATTATAACCTCACTGTATCTTTTTGTAAATTAACAATGCATGATATGTTACTGCTTGACTCATGGGCAACACACCACTAAAGTTTGAACCCATTCCTATCAATATTTCTTAGGTTACAGTCAAGACACAATTTATTAACAAATAAGCAGGCTTACACTAATGCTTCCTCTGTTTGGGTAAAACAATTCTTATTCTCAATTTACTTTAATCTGTCTGAACCTCTGATAAAAATAACAATACAACTTTTTGTCCACACTTATGATTTATTTACAAATGTTACTTAACCTGTCATATTTCTGAGATCATTGACAGGTTAAGCGTGACAGGAAACCCACACAAATGTCCATCTTTACACCTCCCCATTATCACCGTGTAGGGCCGTACTTCTAGGGCCAGGAATCCCCTCCCCATGATCACTGCTGGTGGAGGGGCATACTTCTGGGGTCAGGGATCCCGGGGGCCTCCAGGTTCTGCTGAAGCTGCATTAGCCACCTCTTCGTGGCATTGTCATCCTTCATACAACTAGAAAATGTATTGTCCTTGAGTTGGTCTGGCAGACATTGTCTGAGTGCTTCTCTTGCCCTGCAACATACAGGATATCTCTAACTATAAAAGCTAAATAAAATCTACATTAAACAGTATAACTAAGTTATAATGAAGTCACCTGGACCTATGAAATTACTTCTCTATATCCATAATTTGTCATATCTGTATAAGGAATTTGTGAAAATAATATAGTTGGGGATCCAAGATAACTTCACAATGTCCATGAATTCCCAATATCCATGTTCGTACTAAAAAAGTTTCAATGTACTTCATATCCTTTAAGTTTCCAAAGAATGGAATATTGGTGATATATCATGTCTTGTACATGTAGTTCTGATTAAATAAATGTATTTTATATTGTCAGACTAGTAAAACTATTATTACATTACTTTATTTAAATTAACAAAATCATACTCAAAGCAAAAACCTTTCTATAACACTGGTCTAATTCTTAGGTAAAAATAAGACATGTTTATCAATAAGAGAAACATAAGAAACCCACCTGGGATTATCAGAAAGTCTCAGATAGCACCGGACAACATGCTTTAACAACCTGGCAGACATTTCCTTGGACAAATGTAGCACCATCTTCCCCTACAAGTACAGGTATACACATGTATAAATTATATGTATATACGTAATTCAATACATGTATTAATTTTAATATTTATTTTACAAGAAAGAAAGACAACAGGGATGAAAGCTTATGAAAGAAACTTTGATCTGTACAAGGACTGCATACAGAGCATAACATAAACTTTCCAACTTGTCTGAAATTTGGCAAAAATTTTACAAGTAATGTGAACTGCAAATACTCAAATACTGTGAAATCACTAATTTTCATAGGGGTTTAATTTTCATGGTTTTCAAGGTATGAAGAGACCCAAAATTTATGTCCACATTGAAATGCAATTTTACTTTTCACATATATTACCGCCTGTTATTATTATCATTATTAATCACAAAATCAAATCCCAATGAGCCTATATATTTTTCTCAAACCATGAAAATTTGACCCCTCAAAAATATGTGATTTTACAGTACTTACCAAAATCATGGCAACATGTGAAAATCTTTCATACGTCTGACATATATATGAGAGGCCTAATTCATCTAATAAAATCTTCTGAAGAATAAATGTGGCTACCTGTAACAGAAAAGGTTTATACATTTATTAGCAAAAAAATTATATCTCTATGCCAATGACGACAAATGATGACAGTAAATCATTAAAGAAAACAGGAATGCTTCATAAGGATGTGTCCTTGAAGACACAAAGTTTACCGTTTTTGAGAGTTCACTTCCTGCTTCCATTATACGCAGACAAAGTGGAATTATCTCAGTTGTTAAAAGAAAAGTTATAACCTCTTGTTCATCTGTCTGTAAACAAAAATCCATCATTATATAATACACAATTTTCCTTTTGGTTTAGGTGATTCTGTTTCAGACATATAGGTGAAATCAATGTAATGACAAAAACAAATTTTATACCTTCAGATAGTTATTAGGAGTCAATTAATATCCCATACAGGAATAGTTATTAAAAAAATTTCACAATTGTGGGTCTATTTAAGAATACAAAGGAAAGCAATATTTTTTTCTTGAATTGATTTTACCATTAGGAAATATTGACATTTTTAGGGATATAAATTGTATAACGAAAAAAATATAATCATGAAATTCTATACAGCTCCATGAAAACAGACTACAGATTTATAAATTTCAAATAATAAAGTGTATAGAAATCAAGACATTCTTATAAAGAATTACAGCATTTAAAGGTTTGAGAGATCTGTTTTGCCTCAATCATTGATTTATTCCATCAATGACTAAAATAAAAGACAATAAAACAAAACTCTAATGGTTAAACACAGCAAGGTAAAGGTCATCTCTTTCCCAACTGTTTTAATCAATATTCTGGAAATACATGAATATACAACTATATAAGAGTTATCTCACCTTGACTAGAGCACCTATCACCCCCAGGCTGGTCAGTCTTAAATATTCAAATGGGCGTGTCTTATGGATGGTGTGAAGAAACGGGTACAGGAACAGCGGAATGTGGGCTGTTCAAAGAGTCAAGATTTAATGATTTATATATTGTACAACTCTATTATAATCTACTGATATATAATACATGTAATTCATTTCAATGGCTAGTACTAATATTAATATACATGCATGTTAAAATTTCACATCTTTTTTTTTATAGAAAAATCGCCTATTATTTTTCTCTGTATTAACTATAATGTACAGGGTTGTATTAAGGTATGTGAGAGGCCGTTACCCTGAAGAAATGCCGATCTTGTTTCTGGATGTGAGGCCACACACTGTAACAAGGCCAGGGCATTGCACACTCTGTTTGACTGATGAGCCTAGAGGAAAACAATAATGATCAGTGCTGAAATATAATATACTAGATGTACAGCTTGATTGTCAAAAAAACGATTATATATTCTAAATAAAAGCACTAATTTATAATACAATGTCTTGAAAATTTCCTTGCTATATCAAATCTACATGTACATAGGAGATGTAGCTTTTTTAAATTTCACCATGTTTAAATTCACATAATTAAGATGATGGTAAAGGGGTAAAATTAAAATGGGGATGAACATTTCCACGTATACAGTACTTTGCAGCATACAGCAAGATTAATATAATAGCTTGTTTAGGAGTTAGGATGATCTTTACCGTGAGGTGGGGTGGATGGATTGCTGGATAAATATTGACAATTTCCTGCAGAAGAGCAGCGACAGTCCCGAACGAATGCCATAACATGGGAGCCAGGTCTGGCACTGCCTCTCTCTTCTTACTGTAACATTAGACACACATTATTCCTCACTGGTGATTTTACAAAGAAACAACATAACAACTGATATTCATTTCTAGTCAAACTTTTTTTTAAAATATTAATCTCATCTTTCTTTTAAGAAAAGGCAATTTCTCAATACATATTACAAGGTACCAAGATATCTGCTTTGATTGTTTTCAACACCCCCCCTCTCCATTTCAAAGACTGAGCTGAAATCAAGTTGTTTTTTTTTTAAGTGACATTTTCTTTCAGTGAAGAAATGCAGGAAAAAAAGAGAACTGCATGTTATGCTCTTGGTCACTCTCTCATCTTTCTGCATATTAACTTGCAAACAATATATGACATAAATGTAAGTGCACAACTAAACTTAACAAGAGATGTTTGTAAAACACTTATGCCCCCCTCCCCCCAAATTGGAATTTTTCCAAGTCCAAAAGGGCAAAAAATGGTGCAATTGTACCCAAAACAGAACTTGACCTAGATATTCATCTGATAAATCTGTACACTAAATTTCATTTCAGTATGTGCAGCGGTTGCAAAGAAAATGAACGGAAACTGCAAATAATTGGAATTTTCTAAGTCTAAGGGACATAACTCTGTCAAAAATGGTGCGATCGTACCCAAAACAGAACTTGCCCTAGATATTCATCTGATATATCTGTATACCAAATTTCATTTCATTATGTGCAACAGTTGGGAAGAAAATGAAAGGAAACTAAGTGGACCGACAGACCGACCGACCAACAGACAGCAGCAAAGCAATATGCTCTCCCTTCTTCGAAGGGGGGCATAATAAACATATAATCTACGAACCTGAGATAAGTGAGATTACTACAAATTAAGACTTAATTCACATTGAATTATTGCATTTCCATATGAATAATATCCAACACATCTGAAAAAGAGCAGAGTCCTCAATTTAAGCTTAATCAAGTTTCAGATGATTCTGTGCTTTCTAAGCTACCTGAGTTCTTGTAAGGCGTTCTCGCGGGTTTCGGGGTTTGTCAGCTCGATGATCCACTGGTAGATTTTCTCCCTGTCCACCTGTGACATGGTGGGCGGGGCCTGAGTGAGTGGGGGGAGCCCTGTCTGTAACTGTCCTGTTGCCATCCTTCCTTACTGTCAATAACAATCAGTGTACTTATATAAAAACACTGTAGAAATTACTAATTATATAAAAGAAACATAACACTAACCGTACAATATAACTCATACAGTTTGAATTAAACATCAGAGTGATCAGACGACAGACATTTCTGTCTGGTTGAGCCTCATCTTTGCTAGCCATGGGTTTCTGATACGATACTCTCCTCATAAACCCTTGGCATATGGTGCTGTCAAAATAAGGGACTGTTTTTGTCACATGATCTTGAATCTACCAGGACTCACAGATTGCGTCAACGATAGAAATAAAGAAGCGTATTTTAACCCTTATCAGAAACCCTTGGCTAGCAAAGATGGTTGAGTCTCTTTTTTTGTAAACCTCGATGCAAAATAAGACCATAGATAGGGTTAGAGTTATACATGTACAGATGTAAGATAAAACCAGAAACTTCTGAGTATTCCATTTTGAGGTCTCTAGTTTTATCCTTCATCTATAACCCTAACTAGAAGCTTATGTATCCCCTAAATGGTTTTATGTTGTATCAAAATAGTTTTCAAGGAATGAGTAGTTTACAACAAAGAGGCTAAACCAGAGACGTCTGAAACATTTTGATTGACAAAAAAAGTCTCTAAAGTATTAGGTAATGATGTCATTGAAAGGAAGGTTAACAACTGATATACATGTAACTAGTGCTAATTGTAACGGGGACCGTTACAGATGTTCCCCAAACGCTCCCCAACTACCTTTTTGTGCCATATTCCCTGTAAGCTTCATTGAATAAGGCAAACTCTATGCATTTTAGACTTTAACAACGTTTTCCCAGAATATACCAAGCATCTTTGAATTTCAGCTTTGCACGCGTGCGCATGTAAATGCATGTGCGTAATGACCATATCAGATTGTCTACACTACCAATATGTTTTAATATACTTAATATTATAGCACATTTACTCATTTCAAGTGCACGCACATGCATGCATGCGCATGATGACCATACCTTCTTGTAAGGATCTATTATGTCTATCTATGTTCTAAATGCCATCCTGTTTGGTTGATAACAAAAGAAGTTATAGCCATTTAAAGTTTCAGCCAATCAGATTGCAGCACATGTGCATGCGCATGCTTTAATGATAATTCTTATATATCATGTTGTAGATCTTCATAGTGTATGACTATGTTCAAAATTTCAAAGGATTTTGTCAAAAAACAAGAAAGATATTAAGACTTTAGTTTCAGCCAATCAAAGCAAAGCGCACGTGCATGCGCGCAAGATCTTGCTATTTTGACTATGTCAGCATGTCTATACAACTAAAATATCTTCTTATTATAAGTTTCAAAGCATTTCATCAAAAAATAGAAAAGTTACGGCTATATCTAATATATTGGTCATTTCACGTGTTGCACGTGCACGCTCTTGCAAGCACGTGCGCGCAAAATGACCTTGATTCCGCAAATCTACATATTAACATGTCTACTGACCCTAAAAAGGTTTTACCTACATCGGATGAACAGTTTACAAGATCACTCCGGGACAAAAAAGTACCCAGGAAGAAGAAGAAAAATAATAATAACTAGATGAGATCTCGTTGCGAGCAACGAGTAGGTCTTCCGTTGAATTTCTCGATAAGATGAGATGTGATTTTGACTGAGATATTCGTTAAAAGAGAAAGACATTAAGTTTTCCTTCAATGAATTTAAAGTTTCTCATTTTTATCACGATATTCTGAACATCTTTTGTTCAATATGGCTTATAAAAATACCCCCTCCTTTCAAGACGTAAAGCATGACAAAAAATAGCATTTTGGCCCCATTGCGACCCCTTATTACGTAAGATATAACAAAAATTTTATATTATATTGTTGCAAGTCGTTAAGATGTATATCGTTGCTTCTGTAATGTATCACAAAATATTGATCATTTAAGAAGTACAGATGCAAGACTTTTGGC
>PRKT01000053.1:1226048-1236240 GCA_003671525.1 Saccostrea glomerata
CCTATAAAGCCAAGCTTATCCATATCAAACTACAGAATACAGATCAATTTGATTCACTTCATATAAGTTAAAATTAACCAATACTTTAAATTGAACTTAGAAATTACAGTACAATCAAGTAGAACTTTGTACATCACATCTGACTGAGAGAAACAACATCTGTAATGTATAAAAGTAGGTTAATAAGAAATTATTGGAATTATATCTTCCTGAACATGTCAGAATATAAATAAATCATACAATTACAGTAATATCTGATCATGTTAACAAGTTTCTATCTTGCAAAGAATGAAAAAGAGGTTGAAAACATGATTACATTTCGAGCTTAAAATTTCTGGCAACCATATAATATTTGATTTTCATGTTATAAATATATTATATACACCACAAAACAATTTAAATACATATTTTTTTTTGTTTACATACTTATTTTAAAGTAATCTGCATTAAATAAAGAACTGCAGCTTAGTAGATTTTGTCCCTTTGAATTTTTCAAAAAATGGCAACACTTTTTGTTTCAAGATAGGAAAAGATGATAACATAAAAAATATCATAACCTTTTTTTTTTCAACCGATTTTAAAAAATGAAACTGTTTTGGAAATGGTTTTGAATGCTCTTAAATATAAAGCATTGCTTTTCAATCTGAGAAGTGCCTTTAAAAATCATGTTCCATAGCTACTTCATTCTATTTGACCGCTACAAAGTACACCTATATTACAAGTTTACAGTTTAGAGATGGTCAAATATCAAGAAGATAAATAAGTTGTGACAAGCCACTATGACTCCTATCAGTATAATTTCAATACTAATAAAAACATGTTCTTTTGTTTAAATTAAAACTAAAACTTTTAGTAAAAGAACATGTTTTTATTAGTTGAGTACTAATATTCTTCATATCTGTTGAACTGTAACTCTTTGGCCGTTTCTTGATTAATTTCTCCTAGTTAGAATAATCATAATCTAAATGTTTCTCAGGACAAGCCCTCAACACAGTTAGAATATATGTGCCATATCCTTGCAATGTAGTAAATCGGAGCGGGGCCACTCGGAAAGGATTTTGAAGAAAACAAAAGGGGTTGGGCTGAAAATAACTACAAAATTGTTCAAAACAAACCTTTTTGAGATTCTAAAGATCCATATGAAGTAGAGAATTTAACTAATTTTCTCAACAGTTTATCTTGCTTCAAATTAACATGCCATCTGAACATTTGGAACGTTCTGGATAATTGTTCTAATTAAATGCACTGAGAAGGAGTTATCACATACCCGTGTTTCTTTTGCTACATTATGAATATATATGGAATGAATTCTATCGTAAACCGGGTCCATAGGATAATAATATTTTAACAGTAGAATGTTCTATTTAAATTTCTCCATGTTTTTATCAAAATGCCATCTCAAAATATTAATTACTAACTGTGTGTTACTAATATGCTTGCATGTACCATATATCCAGAACAAAACATTCCTTAGGCTTATCATCTTTGCTAGCCAAGGGTTTCTGAACCGATATAGAAGATATCAGATCGGAAATCCTTGGCTAGCAAAGATGTAGGCTTATAATCGTTGTACTAAATAGCCCTTTTGGGCCTGCTACGGAAACCATAAAAAATTTGCCTACCTACTCTGCCATTCTGGACGGCAAGGTAACTCTGTCCAACGTGCTTCATGCCAGATATAAAATATGAGTGTATGATTGATTTAGGTCAAAGGTATATTTTGAAATCAAACTTTTATACAATTAAGGTAAACATTCAGAGAAAATAATCCAAAAACGAGTGCAACTTTTTGTGTGCAATAAATATAAATAGCATTTTTTCTATGGGTGGCATTGTAGCTCTCTGGTTATCCATGATCCATCCCATTTTTTTCAGACCAGTGAGCTACAGATCTGTATTCTTCATATTTTGGACTTCCCATTTTAATTAAGTGGGTGAGTTCAGGGTTAATATGAAGGAGATGAAAGATTTAAGTGGGATATGAGTAGTAGAGACATAGCCTTGTAGGAGTAAGTCCTTATTTCTGAAGAACAGATTAGGCCTATGGGGATAAGATGAGTCAGATGTGTTATTTGGCCTATGAAACCATTGTGATATTAGTGTTGTAAGGGATATCCTCTGTTATATTTTAGCTCACCTAAGCTGAAAGCACAAGTGGCTTTTATCCATCTCTCTGATTGTCTCTATGTAAACTAATGAAGCATTCTTAGAAACACCCAACATGTATGTGAGAGGTTAAGGTGATCTGGGCACATGAGTTTTCTATTGATACTTTTTCTCCCTCAGAATGACCCCCTTGTGCCAACATATGTGCAAAGAACCCCATTGGTAATGAGCTTTTGAGCTTTTATCGGTTATCCTTGGTATCTGTATTTATACCAAATAAACTTTATTTCATATTTGCTTTGTATAGGATATTCCAGTGTCATGCCAACTACAAGGAGCAAGCAAAGAACGCGAAGGAGTCCAAAAGGCAACACCAAAGAAGATACAGAAAGCCCGGACAACTCATCAGTGGCTTCCACAGAGTCACAGGAAGATTATTCTGATAGCGATAGTTCACAACGATCTACATCACCAATTTTACAAACTAAAAAAAAGTCATCAAAAACTTCACCTGTGAAAACTTCAAGGGAATCTAGTGTAAAAGAAAATAAAGAGTTAAAAGTAGACCCTCAGTCATCTTCTTCATGCTGTGCCAAGTGTTTTATGATGACAGGGATACTGATTGTTGTGCTAATTACAATCATGTTCTTATTGCTAGTTCTACCCTCCTTGCAGGATAGATCAAATGTTACTAACTCAAACCTTGCTGATGTAGATGTAAAGGAAAAATTTGCAATAAAGTTTAAGGAGTTAAAAAGAGAATTCTTGGCTCAAGATAATGAGTTTTGGAAGAAAATAAAAGTTCCAGTTATGCGTGTAGTCCAGGAGGATGAACCTGACTACCCGGCAGTTATTTTGCTTGTTGTTCCTAAGGGAGATACCACATCTCAAACGGCTACCTGTCTGGCCAAGAACTATATAACAAAACTTAGCAACCTTCACACAGGTGGGAACAAGAAGGGAGGATACATAAACGTCCAAAATATACAGGCGGAGTCCATGGACGATGTTAAATATCAGCTCGACAATGAAATCAAGAGTGTGTTTGATTCAAGTGCCCATAAACTCCATACTGTTGTCATAGATCATATTGAGGCGCTTGATCCCCAAGTTATGTTGCTTTTCCATGGTTACTGTGATGGTGACTATGCACCTTATAAAAAGGCAGTAATCATGTTAGTCCTTCATACTGACCTTGACACTAAGGTAGCGGGTGATTTGGACAAGGTTGTGGATCAACATCTACAGTCTCTGTGGCAGAAAAGTCTTGATGACGATAAAATTCCTCCATTAATTGCTAGAGTCGCTAATAACAAAGCAATGATTCGAGGTGAAAAATCAAAGACTATTTGCTAGTAGAACGTATACACGTATGTTGTTGAAAACAGTATTACATATCTTCATGTCCATTGTAATTTATGTTGCATATGATGTTTGATCATTATGAAAGTAATGAATAAAATATTTTTGAATAAATTTTGAATTATCATTTTTTTAAAGAAACAAAATGTGTTTTTGAAACACTGATGCCCCCGAATGGCAACATAATGAAGGACAACCTTTCTCAAATGCAGATCAAATATGTTGGTACCTAAAGTAAGGCCTTTTCACAAGAAATACAAATGTTAAATATAAAACCCTAGCACCACCTGTTCAAGGATCGTTAACATTTTAAAAGGTAGGACAAACTCCAGGGTCAAGGTCAAAGGGTCGAGGTTGCTGGTTTCTAAAGAAAGGCCTTGACTCAAAGATTACATATGGGAAGTATGAAAGCGCTGGCCCTTACCATTCAATAGTTATGGACAATGTTAAAGTTTGTAAAAAGTAGTTCAAGGTCAAAGGGTCAAGGTTGATATCCAAGGAAAGGTCTTGTCACAAGGATTACATATGTGAAACATGAAATATCTAGCCCCTTCTGTTCAAAAGTTATGGCCAAGGTTAAAGTTCATAAAAAGAAAAAATGTCAAACTCCAAGGTCAAGGTCAAAGGTAAAAATTGTTAATATCCAATGAAAAGTCTTCTCACAAGGATTACATATTTAAAGTATGAAAGCCCTAGCCCTTAGCCCTCACCATTCAAAAGTTATGGCCAAGGTAGAAGTTTTTTCGTAAGTTCGGAAATCTACAAGGTCAAGGTCAAAATTGTTGGTTTCAAATGAAAGGTCTTGCCAAAAAGAATTGATATTTGAAGTATCTACTGTTTAAAAATTAGGGCCAACAGAAAAGTTTGGAATTTTTGTGTAAAAATGGGTCAAACTCCAAGGTCA
Organism: Saccostrea glomerata; assembly: GCA_003671525.1. NCBI lineage: Eukaryota > Metazoa > Mollusca > Bivalvia > Ostreida > Ostreidae > Saccostrea > Saccostrea glomerata. The sequence goes on from PRKT01000053.1 coordinate 1,230,421, forward strand.
ATGTCAAAGGGTCAAGGTTCTTGATATCAAATGAATGGTCTTGTCACAAGAATTAAATATGTGAAGTATGAAAGCCCTAGTTCTAACCCTTCAAAAATTATGTTCAAGTTTGTATTTAAAGTAGGTCAAACTCCAAGGTCAAAGGGTCAAGGTTATTGGTACCCAATAAAGTGTCTTTTCACAGGGATTACACATTTGAAGTATGAAAGCCCTGTTTATGCGGAGCGGATCAGAAACTCTTGATTGGGAAGATGTAGCACTTACCGTTCAAAATTTATAGCCAAGGTTAAAGTTTTTCATAAGTACAGAAATGTCCAAGGTCAAGGTCAAAAGGTCAAAGTTGTTGGTATCCAATGAAAGGTCTTTATACAAAGAATATATATGTTAAGTTTAAAATGTCCTGTTATCTACTGTTCAATAGATATGGCAAAAGTAAAAGTTCAAAATTTTTGTGTAAAAGTGGGTCAAACTCCAAGGTTTAGGCCAAAAGGTCAAAGAACTATATGCGGTATATTGCATATATTTGCCCCCAAATTTTGAAAACTTCCTAGAATGTGCTGAATTCAATAAATTGTATAAGAAATCTATTAAATTAACAGAACATATTATAGCTTCAAAGTATTTTATTCATAATTTTTGTTTTTATGATGTCACAAACTAATCCGATTTTATATCCTTTTTCAGAAAGAGGACAAAGTGGACAAAATTTCAACAATTTTAGCTTTAAAATTTATAGAGCGCAAGTTTGTTCAGGAACAATATTTACATATTTCATTGATATTATCATTCGACACATTATATCAAAATATTGATCCTGAACACACATGCGCTCTGTGACTTTTAGTCAAAATATCGACGAAATATATACATTTTTCTGGAGAATTCATTAAAAAATGAAATTTACGACATGTTTGTGACGTCATTACGTACATATGACGTCATTACTTATGAAAATATTCAGTGCTTTGAAGTCAGCATATACCCCCCTGTTTAAGAACTTAATTAAATATATCTCCATCAAAGTTTGATTTGGGGGGAAAATATTGCTTATTACCGAATAAAGTTCTTTGGTGGTACCCAAAGAAAGGTCTTGTCACAAGGAATACACATGTGAAATAATTGAATGCCATAGATCCACTAAATCAAAAGTTATGGGCAAGGTTAAAGTTTTTGCCGACAAACAGACAAACAGAGAGACAGCTAGACAGACGAACGGACACAACAAAAACTATATACCCCCAAAACTTTGTTTACGGGGGCATAAAAAAAATGTCCTCTTTATGTCACACTTTCATTTACATGATATCTCGAGAAGCCTTTGAGCTTTTGCAATGAGATTTTACTTAACTCCTTGTGGCCTAAAGAAGACCATAGTTATTGATTTTGAGCTAGGTCAAAAGGTCTAGGTTAAAATTCGAGAGAAAAAATCTTCAAAATCCCACCCCCTCTAGATCTGCACATGCTTTTGCAATGAAATTTTATATCAAAATTCCATTTGGCCTAAGGAAGACCCTTATTGATTTTGAGGTCAGAGATCAAGGTAAAAAAAAACATACATTCTGGTATTTAACTCAATCCAAAGCATGACACCTTGCTATATAGCAAAAATGAGCAATCAAAAGTATAAAATTAAGAATTAAATATGAGAAAGAAATCATGAAAAATCTTTTAGAATAGCAAAACCATGATAAGTCCTTTTGAAGTGGAAGCATACATTACTTGACCCTCAGTGTTAGGGTAATTAAGCCTCAACAGGCTTTCAAAGTTTTACACAGGAAAAATTTGCTTGCCCTAATTATAGTGACCATGATAAGATTGTGGTCCATGGGCCTGTTGTTGGTTTTTGTAACTTGAGGATTAGGTACAGGACAAATGTGAGCATATTTCTTATTGGTATTATAATGATCTCAAATTTTGAATTAAACAAGAGACCCATGGAAAAAAGATTTTAAAAGATTCATTTGTAAATTAATCTTTGATCACCCACTGTGGCCCAACCCTATCCCATGGGGTCATAATTTGAACAAAATTGCATTTACACTAAAAGAGGATGCGCCCATATGAATAAGAACAATTGCAGCTTTGCTGTTCTTGAGAGGATTTTTAAAGATTTTTCCCATTTATTCATATGTAAAAATTGATCAGCCATTGTGGCCCTCCCTGACCCCAGGGTCACTATTTGAACAAATTTGAATCTACACTACCTTAGTAATATAATATGTCTATATCAAAAGACCAATCACAGCTTTCCTCTTCTTGAGAAGATTTTTAAAGGTATTTCCTATGCATTCCAACATTAAATTTTGATCGCCCATTGTGGCCACAATTTACTTAACTTATACCCATGTGGATTATGATTTCAACAAACTTGAATCTACACTACCTCAGGTTGCTTACATATAACTATATATGACCAATCATGGCTTTACTGTTCTTGAGAATTTCCTTTTCTAAAGATATATATTCCTTACGTTTTATTATGTTAATAAACTTTCATCACCCGTTGTGGCCCCACCCTTCCCCCACTAGAGTCATGATTTGAACTAGAAATATGTCCATAGGACATGAATGCCCCACTGAGGATATATTAGTAAAGCAACATGAAAATTTGTATGTGTATAAAAATTGTTTAGAAAATTTAGGTCAGATCCAGCATCTGGTAGTGTCCATCACTAGATGCATCATTCATGGAAGTTTGGTTCAGGCAGGGCTTATATAGTTACTAAGAAATAAAAATGTAGGTCAGATCCAGCATCAGAAGCAAGTCTGGTAGTGTCCATCCTTAGATGCATTATCCATGCAAGTTTGGTTCACGCAGGACTTATAGCTACTTGGGATTGAAAATGTAGGTCAGATCCAGCATCCGAAGCAAGTCTTGTAGTGTCCATCCCTAGATGCATCATCCATGCAAGTTTGGTATAGGCAGGCCTTATAGTTACTTGGAAATGAAAATATAGGTCAGATCCAGCATCCGAAGCAAGTCTGGTAGAGTCCATCCCTAAATGCATCATCCATGCAAGTTTGGTTAAGACAGGACTTATAGTTACTTGGGAAGGAAAATATAAGTCAGATCCAGCATCCGAAGCAAGTCTGGTAGTGACCATCCCTAGATGCATCATCCATGCAAGTTTGATTTAGGTAGGGCTTATAGTTACTTGGGAATGAAAATGTAGGTCAGATCCAGCATCCAAAGCAAGTCTGGTAGTGTCAATTCCTAGATGCATCAACCATTCAAGTTTGGTTCAAGCAAGGCCTATAGTTACTTGGGAATGAAAATATAGGTCAGATCCAGCATCCGTAGCAAGTCTGGTAGTGTCCATCCTTAGATGCATCATCCATGCAAGTTTGGTCCAAGTAGGGCTTATAGTTCCTTAGGAATGAACCTGCTTCAAAAACTTTAACATGGTCACTCATCTGGAAAATGTTGGTCAGATCCAACATTTGAAGCAAGTCTGGTAGTGTTCATCCCTAGATGCATCATCTGTGCAAGTTTGTATAAGCATGTGAAGTTTGATAACACCATCTTGAATGGTATGTTTAAAACTGAGCTCAACACTAATTTAAGAAAAGTGAGGTAAAGGTCAAAGGAAAGTTCAAGGTAAAAAAATGTTGATGCAGTTGCATAGCTCTCATCAATATCTATCAGCATAGGAAGTTTGATGAAAATATCTTGGATAGTTTCTTTGAAACTTAGCTCTGAACAGAGCTAAATGCAAAGTGCAATGGAAGAAAGACGGAAGGACGGAAGACAGACATGACAAACAATATACACCCCAGCCATATTCATGAAACAAACTTGAATCTACACTACCTGAGGATGCTTCCACATGAGTTCAATCTTTTTTGACTCCTTAATTGGTTCTTAAAAGATGCCATTAATTTTTTTCACTACCACATAATTCATAATTATCTCCCCTTATAAGAAGGCTATCAGAATATTGTAAATATTGCTTCAAATGCTCTTCCATACATACGGGAGTGTTTTACTTGCACTCATCAATGGTCACTAAATTGTAGCATACAGAGCTGCAGCATCGCTTGGTAAACCTGTTTGTCACGTTCGATATTATAATAGTTACACTTATCCAGGGGTTTTGGCCAGGTTTATCTAATTAGTTCTGGACACCAAACTGTGTAGACGGTGTAAGATTATGACCCATACCTAGTGGATTGGGCGACTCCCATGCTGTGTGGAAATGGGATGCATTACTAATATATCCATTTACTAGATTTGTAAAGGCTAATTTTTTTTTTACAAGGCCAACACAATTGAAGGTAATTGTGATAAAGGTGTGGTCCTGCATTTGAACAAACTTAAATCCCCCTCACCCAAGGATACTTTGTGGCAAGTTTGGTTGAAAGTGGCACAGTGGTTCTTTATATGTTCATGAAGATCAAAAGTTTACATATGACAACGACTGTGAAAACGGACAAATTTTGATCAGAAAAGCCTTCCACTTGGGTGAGCTAATAAATAAATGCGCCTAACTTTTGATAGGTTAGAGCTATATATGGCATTCATATTCCACATATGTATTCCTTTGGAAGACCTTCCTTTAGGTTCTTACATATTTGAACTCTTGACCTTAGAGTTTGCAAAAATTTCCCAAACTTAAACCTTGGCCATATTAAACTTTTGAACAGTTGGTGCTAGAGCTTTCATATTTCACTTGTGTATTTTTTATGACAAGACCTTTCCATGGGTGTAAATACTTTTGAACTTTTGACCTAAGAGTTTGACCCACTTATAAAATCCATTAACCTGGTCATAACCTTTTAACAGTTAGCAATAGAGCTTTGAAATTTGACAGGTATATTCTTTATGACAAGACCTCACTTCTGACACCAAAAATTATTACTTTTTGCCCTTAGAGCTTGCCTACTTTACACAATTTTGACTTTTGCCATAACATATGAACAGTTGCTGCAAGGGCTTTAATTGTATTTCTTATGACAAGGTATTCACTGGCATTCCATTATTTTTAACCTTTGACCTTGACCTTAGAAAAAATTAAGCTTGACCCTAACTTAAACAAGAGGCCATGGGGCCACAGCACTCACCTGAGCACATCAGCTAAGAAAAAGCACATATCAGATCAGAACTGAAAGTTTACTGAGGTGGGGGGAGGGGGGGGGCTTGAATTTTAACCCCCCAGGGGTTCATAATTGGTTGAAATTGGCCCAGTGGTTCTTGAGAAGAAGATGAAAATGTGAAAAGTTTATGACGACAACGACGACGACAATGACAATTTTGATCAGAAAAGCTCACTTGAGCCTTTGGCTCAGGTGAGCTAACAAGAGGCCCATGGGCCACATCGCTCACCTGAGTACTGTAGCTTAGAAAAAGTAGAAATTGGTTTATTATTGAAAAGTTAAAATCCAAAAGTAATCCCATGATCAATCATGGATTTGCTATTCTTCAAAGAATTTTCCCATATATTTCTATGTAAAACTTTGGTCGGCCATTTTGGCCCCGCCCTACCCCCTGGGCTCATGATTTGAAAAAATTTGAATCTACACTACCTGAAGATGCTTCCAAATAAATATGATGAATAATGGCTTTGTCATTCTTGAGAAGAAGATTTTTAAAGAATTTTCCCATTAATTTCTATATGTAAAACTTTGGTCGGCCATTTTGGCCCCGCCCCATCCCCGGGGGTCATGATTTGAACAAACTTGAATCTTCACTACCTGAGGATACTTCCATATAAATTTGATGAATTATGGCTTTGACATTCTTGAGAAGAAGATTTTTAAAGAATTTTCCCATATATTTCTATGTAAAACTTTGGTCGGCCATTTTGGCCCCGCCCTACCCCC
>PRKT01000053.1:1237097-1247383 GCA_003671525.1 Saccostrea glomerata
TACCTGAGGATGATTCCACATGAGTTTCATCTTTCCTGGCCCAGTGGTTCTTGAGAAGATTTTTAAAGATTTTTCCTATATATTCTTATGTAAAACTTTGATCTGCCATTTTGGCCCCACCCTAGCCCCCAGGGTTATGATTTGAACAAATTTGAGTCTACACTACCTGAGGATAATTTTACAAGAGTTTTATCTTTTCTGGCCCAGTGGTTCGTGAGGAGAAGATTTTTAAAGATTTTTCTACATATATTCCTATGTAAAACTTGGGCCATTTTGGCCCCACCCTAACCCAGGGGGTCATGATTTGAACAAACTTGAATCTACACTTCCTGAGGATGATTCCAAATGAGTTTCATCTTTCCTGGCTCAGTGGTTATTGAGAAGAAGATTTTTTAAAAATGCCATTAATTTTTCTCTAATTCATAATTATCTCCCCTTGGAAAAGGGCATGGCCCTTCATTTGAACAAACTTGAATCCCCTTTACCTAAGGATACTTTGTAGCAAGTTTGGTTGAAATTGGCCCAGTGGTTCTTGAGAAGAAGATGAAAATGTGAAAAGTTTACGACGACAATGACAACGACTACGACAACGACAGACAACGGACAAATTTTGATCAGAAAAGCTCACTTGAGCCTTTGGCTCAGGTGAGCTAAAAATGAGTGGTGATTGGGCTTAATCTATCAGGTATATCCTTTGACACAAATCCTCTCTTCAAGTAATGAACATTTTTTATAGCTTGACCTTCATCTTGGACTTTGACTTGCATTTGAGAAACTTTAACCTTCCCAATAAGCTGTGGTACAGGGGCATTGGTGTTTCACAAATATATCTTGATTCTTCAAAAAATTTCTTCAGGTCTTTTTTTGTTCCAATAAAAGTGATCCTTTTGCCCATTCATAAATACCCTTTTATTTAGTCAGAATCACTGGGAATGATACTTAATTCTATTTTGAGATCAAGATTTGCAAAGAGTTAAAGTAAAGTACATTTTGACAAATACATTTAATTTCTTGAAAGAAAGAGAAAGCAATATTAAAATGCACAACATTTACACAACAACAGTTTTCACTGTATTTGGCCAAGGGTTATTTTTATCAATGTACATCACAATCACAGGTTCTTTAACAAACAATATCTATGTGCTGCTATGACAGAAATTACACATATACTGACTTCAACAATGACAGGTAAAACCTAAAATTGTAAAGTTTATCTGGATTTCTTATTTAAACAGGTCTGGTCATTTTCATATCTTTACAAAAATCTCAACATAATAAATGCACATCAATGTGACACAGATTCCCTGTTAATATCTTCAAGCATGCTAAAATGATTGTTAACATATAAACATCATAAAATTCTCTAACATTATGACATTCTTTAATGACAATTGTAAAAAAAAAAAAAAAACCAATAAAAAGTCATTAACACCAAAGCTTAACCTCTGTAGTAATGCCTTCTTTTATTTAACCAATGTTATTATGCTCAACTTTATCTAAAAGGACCTTTTTAAGACTAATTTGTCATGATTTGAAAGACACTGACAATCGTCTATTATTAAACAAGGCTCCGTTAAGTGCCAAGATGGCCCCCTCTGCCTCGTGTAAATTCTTCATGGTGACAAAGCCGTAACCTTTACACTGATTTCTGATGTGATCCATGATTACATTGACTTTTGTCACAGTTCCAAGTGGAGCAAATAACTGCCATAAAGTTTTCTCTTCTGCATCATAACCGATATTGTACACAAAGAGAATATGTCCCCCCATATCTCCACCTGCCATAGCGTTGGAGTACCCCCCACTCATGGGGTTGAATCTCATGCGTGTATTAGAGCTCCTCATAGGACCGTGAGGCCCCCCACTATACGGATTACTGCCGGGTGTTGGGTATCGCAGATTAGGCTGATGGACTTGTATTTGGTAAGGGGCACGACCCTTCCTGGCATTTATGTCTGCGAACTTGATAGATAATGACGGATATCCTTTTAACAAAGTTTGTCCATTCATTGCTTCCAAGGCTGCTGCAGCTTCTGCGCGTTTGGTGTAATATACGAAGCCAACACCCTTGGACTCATTTGTGGATTTCTCTCTCAGCAAACGCACTTGAATAATTTCACCATACTGCATAAAATGCTGGGTCAAGTCTTCCTCTCCGAATGACCTTGGTATGTTAGCTATGTAGATATTGGCCCCCTTACACTCACTGTCATTCTTCCTGGCATGGCTTACTTTGATGGTTTTATGGTCCATTTTCTGACCGTTCATCTCATGAATGGCACGCTCTGCATCCTCTGCATTTAAGTAATCCACAAAACCGAAACCGTAGCTGTAGTTAGTGGCCTTGTCGCGAACAATTTTGTAGGATTTGAGGGGCCCAATCTTCTCAAACATCTCCTTAAAGTCTTCATCGGACAGGGTTTGTGGGAGGTAGTTAACGATAAGATTGGTGCTGGGATCTGACATGGTCCTCCTTCATTAGTCATGGTGGAAAAAAAATAAATAATGAAAAAAAATTAAAAACAGGTTTCCTGGTAAATCAGAAAGAAAGAAAAACAAAGTATAAGTTAATATATAATGCACAAAGGAAATAAAACAAAAACAAAACGTAAAGAATTTATATCTGTTTCAGCTTCATAGATATTGACACTATCCCATTCAATGAAATTCGTAATCTTTACAGTGACCTTAAATTTTCATAAAATGGGAAAGATATGGTATTTACAATAGAAGAAGTCATTCTATCTGCTTTAAAGTCTTAAATATTACCAATAATTCAAAACACATGCAAAAACATATTTTCAATAGAGATTTTTTTAAAGAATTTAAATCAAAGCCATACCATTTTAATTATCATCAAGTGTATATGCCACAAATTTTAAGTATTAAATTCAATAAAACTATTACATGTAAGATAGCTCTAAATGATTAACAGAATATACCTTTAAATATTCTAAAACTTGATGATCTACCCATTAAAATCATTATTAAACATTAAATGGGAGTAAAAATAAGATTGCTTTTTTTGTTGATGTTGAAAAATCAACTGTGGATCAAGGCCACATTGTCCCTTAATACTGACAACATGATTTTCAGCAAGAGTCTTAATGACCGTGATTTTATATGAACCTTTTACCATGAATCAAGGACAAGACTTACAGCCTGTTCAATCAGAGAAAACAATTATATGAAGTAAATACAGTAAAACAAGCTTATAATGAAATGACATGGACAGATGATTTTGCTTCATTTATAAACAATTTCTTATATCTGTTAGGTTTATTATATATCTTAAAGTGACATGGGGAATCACTTTGTTGTACACATACACCTATTATAGGCTTGTTTGCTGTAACTATGTTCTATCTTCTCTTCTGTATGTATTCTACAATGCCTCATTAAAACTAGTTTATGGTATTTACCTCTCAGTCTGTAGGTTCTACTTTATCCAGAATTTCTAAAGCATCTAAATCTTCCTGTCTGCAAGAGAATTTAAAAAAAAAATAGTCAGGTCTCGACCAAATGCATCATTCAATTTTCTATCATGACTTTAATCTTACATTGATGTTAACAATATTTTTATAATAATGAGTTATTTCAGTTTGATACTAAACATTAAAATCTCCAATGACCAGTCTTAAAATTGACAGATGTGTTTCCATATATCTATAAAAAAATCTCTAACCTTGGACATGACTTTAAAAGGAGGGAAAAAGAGGGCTTTCATATTTTCATAAGTGCATAACCTGTGACCTTTCCAAAATACCCTGAATTTAACCTTATTACCTTGAAAGTTTTATTCACCTTTCAAAAATTAATACTTTTGCACCAGAAAAGTGGGGATTTTATTATTTATATTATTATTATCTTTTTAATATTATTTATTTCAATACTTTTTTTTAATGTACACTGTACTCATGACCTAGACTTCATGCTTGGTTTTAAAAAACTTATCTGAAGAAGTGAACTGTACTTCTCTCCTTGAGAAAATTCGGAGAGATAAAGCAGATCAAGAGCTAGTCTACAGATCCAAGCGTTGTAAAAAAAACTTTGATTTTTTTTGTCGCTCACTTCAGATTTTATTTCTTGTATTTTATCCCCTATGCGAGTAGTTGTGGAAGAGATATTGCATAGATTCTGTGTGTATGTGTGTGTGTTTCAATTACAACTTGTGGGCAAGATTTAAAGAGAACTTTAGCACTCTCAATTCTCAGCCTCCACATTCTTATGTGGCATTGTAAAAGGACAAACCCTATTAATTTTCAAGTTAATCAGTGAGGTACATGTATTACTTGATTTTTGTCAAAAATGGACAACACCACATCCAAAGATGATAATAAATTAGTGTTTTGATACATCATACATTTTATTACCTTATTCAAAACTTTTTACATTTGTGTATGAGTAATACTGGGTGATCTTGATTACTAGATGAATAGGTATTGTATCTTGTTAACGCACTCTTGAAAAATTTTCTTTTGTGTGGAGACATTGCCATTACTTGTTAAGTTCCTCCCATGAGGGGGTGCTACACAAAGGCAGTGCTCTTAAATTGTTCCATTTTAAATTCCATCTATAAGTATGTTTATTACTTTATAAAGTAAATTTTGAAATTTAAATTTTGGCTTTTATTAATATTGAAGTACAGAAACAAACCAAAAAGCACATTCAATGGCATTCATTAACTGACAGATAGACGAACAGATGATTCTGGCATCAGTTGTGTTGCCAGGTAAATGATCCTATGTTAGTTTGTACCTTCCCTTGTAGGTTAACTGGTGCTCATACAGCATGCCCAAATGTGGCATCATTGACATGACTTGAAAGTGAAGATGAGGAGAACAAGTTGCCTTACAATATTTTCCAATACAATTACACGAAATAATAACTCAATCTACCTCTTTCCACAGTGTAAATCAACCTTATTAAATACTCTCTAGTAGTAGATCTTAATGGAATCACAGTTTTACTGAAGATATAAACTGGTGTTCTTCGTCAGTTTAATTTATGTCTTGGTGAGTTGTATCATTACATATTCGTAAAAAAAATCCTCATCAATTTTTGTCAATACTGCGTTTCAATGTAGCAGATAATAAATTTATAATGCGTCAAATTTCATTTCATATTTAAGAACATAAAAATTAGGGTTAAATTCTAATGATAAATGTAAAGCTCTTTGGTCTGTAGTACAAGCTAACTTTATTCACTAACAGGTTTCTAGTTATTTTGACCCCATACCTAAGTTCTAAAAGGAGAAGGGTGTGTGGGTTTAGCAAAAACGCATGTATATCATGTATATTGTTAAATAGGGTCTCTGTGGACTCATTTTTATACATGCAAATTATAAAAAAGAGAATTTAAAGCTACTTTTGTTAATTTTCTTTTTAGAGAAACGTGAAAAAGGATTTTCTCAATTAATAATGATTTTTATTGTATTTACAGCTTATATCGAAATATGGTACATAAATGATATTGATTTGCAAATTAAAGAAAAACTCCCTCTCTCTATATATAGAAAAAAATAAATATTCTGTTTGTATTTTTTTTATTGAAGTATATTGACTGAAGTATATATAATGGGGACGAAATCTCTGGCAACCGCTTACCAGGAGTGGAATGCATTTTGGATTTTGTCAAATTTGTGACCGAAAGAGCTAAATCAAGGGAAATTGGAAGAAAATACAAGATCAATTGGTTAGTTTTAGGGATTTTCATTTTCAGACCTACATATAAAATTAAGACATGAATTACAAAGGCAGCGGTTTGTAGTTCGTCACATTCCTGACCTGCACATCGGGGAGTAGGACCCGGAGTAGGTGTTTTCAGTGGAATGCCGTGCTGTAGATTGTTTTCCCCCGAGTTTTATGTGTGAACAAAACCCTATCGGTCTGGGACATCACTCAAAGTCACAGTCATTCTCTGTTTTCAATCAGGCATATATTTTGGCCCCCAAAATTTACTCAAATTTATGAAACTATGGTATATTGTTCTTTGATGTTGCTTAATAAACATAAGTTTCTAACCATGCACATTTTTCGGTGCACTATATCACATTTTTATTAAATGCATGGAACTCAAGCTCTTTGGTCACACATTCATCCTATTTTATTTCTAATTATAGCTGCAGATCTGTTGCGTTATGGTTTTTAATATATTCGATCAGTGCTTACTATCTGTTCAAGATATATTACCACAGGCACCTGAAGTATGGATAATACCCCCCCTTTTTTTTAATGAAAACAAAATGTAAGAGTGTATAATACTTCGAAAATATAAAATTTCCCCGTCAAACACATCTATATGTCGTTATATGCAAGCAGATTGTACTTTTTCTCACGTTTAAAGAATGGCCCTATTCGGTATAATAAAAATACACAAGGTAAGAAACAAAGGTTGTAAACAAACGGGGGTTCCCCACTTCGAGACAGATTTCCAAGGTAATAACAGTGTTACCTATCATAATTTTGCTAGCAATCTGTCAGGGAGATGTTCTTCTACTAGTCTCTTTAACCTAAACCCCGCTATTAGCGTTTGATATGCCGTAATCAGCGATTTATTAATCGGATACATAAAATTTTCTCCATTGGCAGCGTTGGAGGAGGTTTTGGAGCTGCTTTTCTGTTTCGCCTTATCTGATTGGTTAATTGTAATACAGTTTAAATATCTAACCAATCAGACCCATTTTAAACACACTTTGATGCAGATGCAAATGTTAGAAGAAAGTATACTGAGTAGTTCAGCAGCGATTGTATAATTTTTATTAATCAGAATTCGTATTCATATGATCTAATTAAGAAAACAAGTTTTGTCTGCCACCGTGACTTCTGTGCAAAACAAAAACGTGTGTCTCCGAGGTCGCTAGATGCGCTTGACAACTCAATCGCACGTGTGTAGACCAAGGCTAACTGGTCTTGCGTACACAGGTATGTGTTCTGTTTGTGGTGACCGTAATGCTATGGACTCACGAAATTTTCACCAGTTCCATAACAAGACAGCGCAGTTTGTACTGTTAAACATATTAAATCTAAAAGTCGAATATCTTTGGATATGGGGTAACCCATATCTAATCTTGTATATATTTGTCTTTGACCATAACCCTACAGATTCCATAATGCAAAAAAGGTGCAATTTACGGCGCAATATTTTTTGCGCACTTTTTGGGAGAATTTCTCCACTTTCTAGCATTGGTCAATCAACTACCTTTTACTCCCTGATTCTAGACACATTCTGAAGCCAATTTACATTATTTTATCCAACTCCCAACCAGTTATAGTTGTCTCTACAGTCTACAGGCAATAGATTCGCTTGAAGTGAATTTTCAGCAATCTAACAAATGATTTTAATCAAGCAAGTTTATCACTTGTTGTTTCGACTATAAAGGGTTTGGAGATTAATAAAATATACAGATTAGTTAAATAATGTGCCTAGGATTAGGGAGTGAAAGATAGTTAATTGACCGATGCTGGAAAGTGGAGAAATTCTCCCCACAATCGGAGCGGGGCCACTCGGAAAGGATTTTGAAGAAAACAAAAGGGGTTGGGCTGAAAATAACTACAAAATTATTCAAAACAAACCTTTTTGAGATTCTAAAGATCCATATGAAGTAGAGAATTTAACTAATTTTCTCAACAGTTTATCTTGCTTCAAATTAACATGCCATCTGAACATTTGGAACTTTCTGGATAATTGTTCTAATTAAATGCACTGAGAAGGAGTTATCACGTACCCGTGTTTCTTTTGCTACATTATGAATATATACGGAATGAATTCTATCGTTAAACCGGGTCCATAGGATAATAATATTTTAACGGTAGAATGTTCTATTTAAATTTCTCCATGTTTTTATCAAAATGCCATCTCAAAATATTAATTACTAACTGTGTGTTACTAATATGCTTGCATGTACCATATATCCAGAACAAAACATTCCTTAGGTTTATCATCTTTGCTAGCCAAGGGTTTCTGATCCGATATAGTAGATATCAGATCGGAAATCCTTGGCTAGCAAAGATGTAGGCTTATAATCGTTGTACTAAATAGCCCTTTTGGGCCTGCTACGGAAACCATAAAAAATTTGCCTACCTACTCTGCCATTCTGGACGGCATGATAACTCTGTCCAGTGTGCTTCATGCCAGATATAAAATATGAGTGTATGATTGATTTAGGTCAAAGGTATATTTTGAAATCAAACTTTTATACAATTAAGGTAAACATTCAGAGAAAATAATCCAAAAACGAGTGCAACTTTTTGTGTGCAATAAAAATAAATAGCATTTTTTCTATGGGTGGCATTGTAGCTCTCTGGTCATCCATGATCCATCCCATTTTTTTCAGACCAGTGAGCTACAGATCTGTAGCTATATATTCTTCATATTTTGGACTTCCCATTTTAATTAAGTGGGTGAGTTCAGGGTTAATATGAAGGAGATGAAAGATTTAAGTGGGATACATGTATGAGTAGTAGAGACATAGCCTTGTAGGAGTAAGTCCTTATTTCTGAAGAACAGATTAGGCCTATGGGGATAAGATGAGTCAGGTGTGTTATTTGGCCTATGAAACTATTGTGATATTAGTGTTGTAAGGGATATCCTCTGTTATATTTTAGCTCACCTAAGCTGAAAGCACAAGTGGCTTTTATCCATCTCTCTGGCTGTCTCTATGTAAACTAAGGAAGCATTCTTAGAAACACCAACATGTATGTGAGAGGTTAAGGTGGTCTGGGCACATGAGTTTTCTATTGATACTTTTTCTCCCTCAGAATGACCCCCTTGTGCCAACATATGTGCAAAGAACCCCATTGGTAATGAGCTTTTGAGCTTTTATCGGTTATCCTTGGTATCTGTATTTATACCAAATAAACTTTATTTCATATTTGCTTTGTATAGGATATTCCAGTGTCATGCCAACTACAAGGAGCAAGCAAAGAACGCGAAGGAGTCCAAAAGGCAACACCAAAGAAGATACAGAAAGCCCGGACAACTCATCAGTGGCTTCCACAGAGTCACAGGAAGATTATTCTGATAGCGATAGTTCACAACGATCTACATCACCAATCTTACAAACTAAAAAAAAGTCATCAAAAACTTCACCTGTGAAAACATCAAGGGAATCTAGTGTAAAAGAAAATAAAGAGTTAAAAGTAGACCTTCAGTCATCTTCTTCATGCTGTGCCAAGTGTTTTATGATGACAGGGATACTGATTGTTGTGCTAATTACAATCATGTTCTTATTGCTAGTTCTACCCTCCTTGCAGGATAGATCAAATGTTACTAACTCAAACCTTGCTGATGTAGATGTAAAGGAAAAATTTACAATAAAGTTTAAGGAGTTAAAAAGAGAATTCTTGGCTCAAGATAATGAGTTTTGGAAGAAAATAAAAGTTCCGGTTATGCGTGTAGTCCAGGAGGATGAACCTGACTACCCGGCAGTTATTTTGCTTGTTGTTCCTAAGGGAGATACCACATCTCAAACGGCTACCTGTCTGGCCAAGAACTATATAACAAAACTCAGCAACCTTCACACAGGTGGGAACAAGAAGGGAGGATACATAAACGTCCAAAATCTACAGGCGGAGTCCATGGACGATGTTAAATATCAGCTCGACAATGAAATCAAGAGTGTGTTTGATTCAAGTGCCCATAAACTCCATACTGTTGTCATAGATCATATTGAGGCGCTTGATCCCCAAGTTATGTTGCTTTTCCATGGTTACTGTGATGGTGACTATGCACCTTATAAAAAGGCAGTAATCATGTTAGTCCTTCATACTGACCTTGACACTAAGGTAGCGGGTGATTTGGACAAGGTTGTGGATCAACATCTACAGTCTCTGTGGCAGAAAAGTCTTGATGACGATAAAATCCCTCCATTAATTGCTAGAGTCGCTAATAACAAAGCAATGATTCGAGGTGAAAAATCAAAGACTATTTGCTAGTAGAACGTATACACGTATGTTGTTGAAAACAGTATTACATATCTTCATGTCCATTGTAATTTATGTTGCATATGATGTTTGATCATTATGAAAGTAATGAATAAAATATTTTTGAATAAATTTTGAATTATCATTTTTTTAAAGAAACAAAATGTGTTTTTGAAACACTGATGCCCCCGAATGGCAACATAATGAAGGACAACCTTTCTCAAATGCAGATCAAATATGTTGGTACCTAAAGTAAGGCCTTTTCACAAGAAATACAAATGTTAAATATAAAACCCTAGCACCACCTGTTCAAGGATCGTTAACATTTTAAAAGGTAGGACAAACTCCAGGGTCAAGGTCAAA